>SZWC01017304.1:16098-42120 GCA_023375785.1 Penium margaritaceum
CCCCCCCCCCCCCCCCCCCACCCGTGAGCAGATGAACTTTTTTACCAACTCCACGGGGTTCAAATTTTTGGAAATTTGACCTACGATGTGGCTATCATCAGACCTGCATATGTGATGAGGACATCAAGAAGACAACTTTCTGTACTAGTTACGGATACTTCAAGTTCAGAGTCATACCGTTTGGACTCATAAACGGTTCAACATTTATGACGGCAATAAACAACATCTTTCACCCATAACACGATGAATTCGTCATTGTATATCTCAACGACATCCTGTTGTATAGCCGGACCCTGGAGGAGCACAACAGAAATCTCTGAAAAGTCCTCAATATTTTAGAAAGAGATCAATGTTTTGGAAAGATATTAGAATGCGGCTTCCGTCGCCGTTCAATCGAGTTTCTGGGCCACATCATTGGCGGCTGACAGATCACCATGGACCTGAAAAAAGTGCAAGTGGTTGCTGATTAGCTAATGCCTAGGAATTTTTGGGACGTCCAAGTGTTTTTTGGCTTATGCAACAACTACTGTTCATTTCTAAAGGACTACGCACAAGTGTCAGCGCCTCTTTCCGATCTCACCCGGAAAACCACCGAGTGGAATTTGCAAGGACAACAAATAAGAAGCGCTCATTTCTTCAAGAAACACTGTTACCTTGGGGCCAGCCCCACGATCAGAGGATGTGACGGTGGACTACATCATGGCCACCATGTGTTTGATCGAGCCATTGGAGCTGTTTTCCTCCAAGACAACGGCGGTGGAGAACAACCGGTTGCGTACATGTAGCGAAAGCTATGCGAGCTTGAAGTCAGCTATGCAACTAATTAGAAAGAAATGCTGGCAACCGTGCACGCGTTTAAAACCTGGCGGTGCTACTTGGAATACTGACGATGCATCGTCTGCATTGACCATCACGCGTTGTAATATCTTGATCAGTGGAATCCAAGGCGTTGACAAACTGGATGGATGGAGTTCCTTGAGTCCAACCTTGACTACGACATGGAGTACAGATTTGGAAAAACTGATCCGGTGGATTCTCAAAGTCAGCAACCATATTTTATGGCCGAGATCACCATGTTGCTCTTCGAACAAGACCCATACCTTGCAAGGCTGTTTACGAAGGGGTACGAGGAGTTCGGTGGATACGACAAGACCAAGTTTTGGTTCAACAATCCCAAATGGCAACAACAACTCACTCGCAAGGTCGTCATCCCACAAAATTAGGAGCTAAGAATGCTATTGAAAGAATGCCACGACACCGGTCTAGGTGAACACTTTGGTGAGGAAAAGACACTCAAGAAGCTGGAGAAGTACTACTGGTGGGACAAGATGCAGACAGACGTGGCAGCCTTAAGTAAATCGTGTGACACCTGTCAAAGACAAAAATCCTGTTGCACAAGGCCATCCGGTCTCCTCGAACCCCTACCTTCTCTGAAAAAACCGTGGGCCGACATGAGCATGGATTTTGTGATGAGGCTGCCGGCGACTCCTAAGGGGTATGACGACATCCTTGTCATGGTGGAAAGATTTTACACAATGTTAAACTTCATTATGACAATGACCATCGTCGACGCACAAGGAATAGCGTGGCTGTTTCTAGACCAGATTGTGCAGCTGCAAAACGTGCCACGTACCATGATGAGCGACAGAGACGGTCACTTTACTAGTCATTTTTGGCACAAACACATGAAGGACTATGGTAGTTGGATCCAACTATCAACGGTGTTCCATCTGCAGACTGATGGACAAACCGAGCGGACCAATCAGACATTTAAACAATTCCTCCGTCCTCCATGCAAGCTCCACAACATCGATTGGGCGGCAAAACTGCCGACCACCAAACTCACATACAACTCCGCCACTTTCACCACAACTGGTTAAATAGATTTTGAAGGGGTGTACGACAAGCTCCCGACCACACTGTCTGGACGACAAAGTCAGAGTAACATCCCTGTCGTCGACACCCACCACAAGGGATTTGCATTCGTTTGGGAGGAAACATGGCAGAATCTCGCAAAGATTCAAGCAGCCATGAAGCAAGCGGCCGACCGATATCGCAGCAATGATGTGTTCAGGTCTGGTGATTGCGTCCTCCTCAGCTCAGCATATATCAGACTTCGAGGACAGGACTTTGCCAAACTCAAACCCCGGTGGTTGGGACTTTTTGAGATCGAGCGAATGCAAACCCCAGTCGTCACTCGACTTTGCCTGACTGGCAGCATGGTGATCCACCCGATCTTCCACATCACTAAGCTCAAGCGCTCCTGGGATCCGAGAACAAAATTCCCTGGCCGAGATATCGCACCTCCACCTTTGGTACAAGTGGACGAGGATACGGAGCACCTGATTGAAGATATCCCCGGACATCGATGCAACAGAAAAACAACCAAGGATCTGGTCAACTGGCACGGCTACAACGCCACGCACAACAGTTGGGAGTCCTACGACAACCTCCTTACCATTGATCATCTAATCAACGGTTATTTTTTCATCACCAGCCTACGTGTGCTAGTGTGCCGGGTCCTCGTGGCTAAAAGGTGGGGGAAGTGTTACGTCCCTGACGTACATGAGTCCCTAAACTCTGCGAGTGGGTATTTTTTTCATTACATTCATGGCCCACCGCACGTTGACTTGAAGATTTTAACGCCATGCAGCCGAGGGAATTTTGGCCAACTGCCCCGACCTCCGGTGGTTTGTTCTAGAAGTTTCTGACAACCTCGACCACCTACCGGAAATATCAACAGAACGCGAACAATATCGATGATTCGATATTGTTCAGTGAACTTCTCGACGGTTCTAGACTTGTGTAAAGATGTGCCCCAATATTCTCCAAGCCGTCAAATTCTTGGTGGAGCTTCTTGAAGCAGCTACTCATGGTGTGATCTCTCATGCATTGCTTGGCTCATGCCTCATTCTCATTCTTGGTATTGTATATATGTCCTTGACTCTCTCGACACTTGTCCTTAAAGTACACTTATTGCTCAATACAAATTATCCATTTTTTCCCAAATCCTCAAACCTTCTTTTGTCCCGCACCTCATCATTGTAAACCATATTGTTTACAAGGATGAGGAGACATTCTTCTCGACGTAACCCCCCTCGCAATTGGTGATGCCACACCATCGACCAAACTTTGCTATTGATCAGGGGTGTTCCACCGAGTGGAACGTAGGTGGTTCATAGGGATGAGGTGTTGGACAAAAGAGGATTCGAGGATTTGGGACAAATGGAAATTAAATATTAAGCAGTAAGTGTACTTTGATGACAAGTGTCAAGTGAGTGCAGTACATATATACAATGGCGAGAATGAGAATGAGGCATATGTGTGATCCTCGGTGCTCTAGCTGACCACCACCTGCGAGGTCGTGTTGTGAGTAGTTGCTTCGAGAAGCTCTGCCGAGAAGTTGGGGGTGGTGTGATGTGAATCATCCTCGTCTGTTTATACAAGTTACTGTGACCACTCGGCCATGTTCATGCTTGTGCAAATCCTACAGGCCCAGCTGGTGCCGGAGCTCTAACAGGTGGTGGCTCCATCGAGTAGCAACTGTTAGAAAGCCGTCACGGGGTCCGGGTGCTTGCTGGGGTGCTCTACTGAAGAAAACTGGGCAGCCCTCAGGATGGTGATCAGGCTCACTAAGAGCCGCCTAGGCAGGACCAACTGTTTGTGAGAGGGAGTAGCAGGTTGCACAGACAGAAATTACGGAAGCGAATGTAGGTTTTCAGAGAATGCGAATGTCTGAATCGACTCTTGAGTAAGAAATTACATTGTCACAGCTTTCTAACAAGCCCTTATATGCCTCATTTGGCCTAGGGAGCACTGAGATACACTCTGTCAAAGTCTACCCTCTAGCACACTCTCCTAGCCTAGCGGGATGAGCGGCAGTCACCTTGTCACACAAGAGAATTATGTCTCACACCACTTGGACGACCAACAATCATGGTCTGCACCTTCCTTGAAGTTTCTTGGAGGCCCTCCAGCCGCCTTTTCTCCTTGAAGGCCGCTCTCAGCCGTCCTGGCCAAGAATCCTGCCGCCTTTTGAGCTCAAAGTGCTCAGGTCGTCATTTGAACCCGACCCATGATCTCCAAACTTTGGAAATCCATATCTCACTCAAACGGACTCCGTATCGAGTTCCGTAAAGTGCGTTGGAACCTGTGAAACATCCTCTATGCAACTGTCATGCCAGATATTTTTATCGAGCAACCTATTTTTGTCACTTTCTGGCACTCTCATATCCATCATTCTCCCACTTTGCGAGAATAAAAATCACACAAGTCCGCACTGTCCCCTCAGCTGCTGAAAGCAGTGCGCTGCCAGCGGCTTGGTCAGGAAGTCTGCCAGCATCATGCTTGAAGGGCAGAACTTGATCCGCACCACCTGCTTTGCCACAAGCTCGCGGATGAAGTGGTACCGCAGGTCGATGTGCTTGGTGTGGGCGTGAAATTCGGCGTTCTTGGTCAGAGCAATGGCACTCATGTCGTCACAGTAGATGGTGGTCGATGTGGTCTGCTGATGTCCAAGGCTTGCCAGCAGCTCACGCAGCCACACGGCTTCCTTTGCTGCTTCACTCAAGGCGATGTACTCTGCTTCGGTGGAGGAGAGGGCAACGCACTCTTGCTTCTTGCTCCTCCAGCTGATTGCACCTCCCCCGCGCACGAACACGAACCCACTGGTCGACCTCCTTGTGTCCAGGTCACCTCCCCAATCTGCGTCAATGTAGCTGATGAGGATGGGACTGTTGTTGCCGTTGAAGGTGAGGCAAAGGCTGCTGCTGCTGTCGAAGTAGCACAACACGCGCTTGACCGCCTCCCAATGCGGCACGCCCGTATTCTCGCAAAACTTGCTTAACACTCCCACTGCTTGGCTGATGTCGAGGCGCGTGCCGACTGCTGCATACATGAGGCTTCCAACTGCTGCTTGGTACGGCACTGCTTCCATGCGGCTGCTCTCTTGCATGCCGCGGGGAGTTTGCGTCATGCTCAGCTTCGCTCCCACTTCCAGTGGTGTTGTTGCTTTGCGTGCTCCTGCCATGTTGAAGCGCTTGACGATGTCGCTCACGTACGTGCTCTGCGACAACTCCAAAGTCTGCTGCTGCCGGTCGCGCTTGACCTGAAGGCCAAGGTAGTAACTGAGCTCTCCCATGTCCTTCATGTTGAACCTGGCAGCAAGGGACTGCTTCACATCGTCCAAAAGAGACTTGGAGTCTGATGCAATGAGCAGATCATCAACATAGAGCAAGATGATGATCTGGCTTGCCTCTTGAGTGCGCCCATAGACTGCATGGTCAGCTTCACTGTGCACAAAGCCAAGGCCAGCCAGCTGCTCATCCATCTTGTGGTACCATGCTCGCGGGGCTTGCTTCAGGCCGTAGAGGGCCTTCACAAGCTTGCACACCAAACCTTCCTTCCCTTCCACGACATACCCCTCTGGCTGCTCCATGTACACATCCTCCTCAAGGTCACCATTCAGAAATGCACACGTTACATCCATTTGGTGCACCTCCCAATCCATAGCAGCAGCAAGAACGAGGATCGCTTGGATGGATGGGAACTTAGCGACAGGTGCAAATGTCTCATTGTAATCCACACCCTCAGTCTGCGCATACCCCTTTGCAACCAACTGTGCTTTGTACCTGAGCACCTTACCATCCGCACCACGCTTGCGCCTGAAGATCCACCGGCACCCAATCACCCGGCTGCCGCGTGGAGCCTCCTCAAGAGTCCAGGTGCCGTTCTTCATGAGCGCACCATAGTCCTCATCTGCTGCGGCACGCCAATCTGCCGCCTCGGTGCTGCGCATGGCTTCAGCGAAAGTGGTTGGGTTATCGGTGACTGTGAGGAAGAGAAGCTCGAGGTCAGACGACTCCGTTGGTGGTGGAACGGTGCACAGGTTCACCAGCTCCTCCAGCGGCCTCTGTTTGTTTGCGAGGCGCTCGGATCGCCTTAGCGGCTCCCCACTATCCTTTGTACCTTTGTTGAGGCGTGCGGACCGTCGTGGCAGCTGCTGTGCATTGCTTTGCTGCTCCTCCTCATCAGATTCCACTGCCGGCTCCTTCTCCTTCTCAGCTCCCTCCACCTCCTTGTCGTTGCCGCTGTCACCGCCATCTTCCGCACCGCCCTCTTCTGCTACCGGCACTTCTCCCACTTCTGGTACAAGTGCGGGAGCAAGCGGAACTGCCGACATAGGGCTCCAAGTCCAGCCCTTCACTTCCTCTTGGAAGACCACGTCACGGCTGCGGATGATCTTGCGTGCGGCGAGGTTGTAGAGGCGGTATCCCATGGTGTCGTAGTCGAGGAAGGCAGCCTTCACCGACTTTGCGTCCACCTTGTTACGGCTGCCGGCAGGCACGTGCACGAGTGCGCCACACTCGAAGACTTTTAGGTGCGTCACTGTTGGCTTGCGTCCCGTCCATGCCTCCTCCGGTGTCATCAGCGGCACGGCGCGCGTAGGGCTCCGGTTTTTCAGGTACACGGCGGTATTGACCGCTTCCGCCCAAAAGGTTGGCGGGAGCCCCGCGTCTTGGAGCATGCTGCGAACACGCTCCATGAGCGTGCGGTTCGCGCGTTCAGCCACGCCGTTCAGCTGCGGTGTTCCAGGTGGGGTGACCTTGTGCTTGATCCCACGACGCTTGAGGAAAGTGCGGAAGTCGTTGGAGAGGTACTCTCCTCCACCATCGGTGCGAAGCACCTTCAACCGCCTGCCAATCTCATTCTGTGCAACAGCAATCCACACCTTAAAAGCATCAAAGCACTCATCCTTTCCAGCCAGGAACGACACCCACATCTTCCTCGACTTGTCATCAATGAACGTGACAAAGTACAACTTGCCGGACAAGGACTGTGATGGCATGGGACCGCACAAATCAGAGTGAACGAGTGAGAGAAGCTCAGCCACCCCCTTCCCTTCCCCCGTGAAAGAAGCGCGGGCTTGCTTCCCTTCAATGCAGCTCTCACAAGCCGATGCACCAGGCTGCTTCACCCCCTTGAGCTCCAGGTTGCGCACCATCTGCTGCATGGAGATGATGGCGCCAAAGCCGAGGTGACCGAGTCGGCGGTGCCACAGGCCGATGTCGTGTTTCTCCTCTCTCGCCGCCAACGCTGAGTCGGCTTCCTTCTCCGACGCCAAATAGAGACAGTAGAGACCGTCCTCCTTGTCCGCTTTTGCAAGAACACGGCTTGCACTGGCAGAGATGGTGCACCCACCATTCTCAAAGCGAACATGCATGCCTTCGGAGATGAGAGATGAGACAGAGAGGAGGTTAGCTGCCAGTCCCGGAACATGGAGCACCCCGTTCACACGACGTTCCACGTGCTTGCCCTCAACGGAAGCAAAAAACACAATCTCACCCTCCCCAACTGCCATTTGCACATGGTTGTTCCCCATGTACACCCGACGAGGCTCGATGGCGGTGTAGACGACGAACAACTCCTAATGACACGTCATGTGCCGCGTGGCTCCTGAGTCGTTGATCCAGAACAAGGCAGTGTTGTCAGAGACATGCAGGACTCGGATAGTTGTTACGAATCCACTCTCCCAATCTGCTGCGTTCGCGGAAGCGTCGGACTGCTTTCCTGCTCCCACTCCAGCCGCAAGGTCCGCCTTCTTCTTCCAGCATTCGCATGCCCAATGGCCCGGCTTCTTGCAGTAGTGGCAGTTTCCCTTCTTCTTTCCTCCTCCGCCGTTCCTCCTGGTTGATGTAGCACCGCCCCCATGACCGAAGTTGGTGATGAGAGCGACGTCCAGTCCGCTTCCACCCTCCTCTCCCTTGCGCCGCTCCTCCTCAAACAGCAAGCCCTCCTCCACATCGTTGAGGGAGAGCTTGTCGCTGCGCTGGTCCAGGGCAACAATGAGAGGAGTGTAGCTGCTAGGAAGTCCAGAGAGGATGGTTAGCATGAGCACACGCTCCTTGAAAGGGTCCTCAATCGCAGCAAGCTGGTCAGAGAGAGACTTCACCATGTTGATGTAGTCAATCATGGATCCGGACTCATCCATCTTCACAGTGTGAAAGCGACGACGCAGCTGCATATTCATGAGGATTGACTTGGAAGCATAAGTAGACTCAAGATTTTTCCAAAACTCCTTTGGCGTGAGGATGCCACGGACGAGGAGTTGCTGCCGTTCGGCGAGGTGGAGGTAGATGGTTGCGAGGGCGCGGTCACGCTTCTCGCGGTAGGTACGGGCCTCGACAGGGGATAGGGAGCTTTCTTCTGGTTCCTTCTCCTTCTCATCCACCTGGCTCCAGAGACCCTACTCCATCAGAACCATCTTCATATTGTTGCTCCAGTTGAAGAAGTTCTTGCCTTCGAACTTGGCGATGTTGACGCCGGCCACCACAGAAGCGGATGTCGCCATGGTAGTGCAACGTTCAGCCCACAAACGGCTCTCTCACACAACAGGGTACAAGGAATGCCTCAAGGATGAGACAAAGCCTTGTTCTAGCTCTGATACCACTGAAGAAAACTGGGCAGCCCTCAGGAAGGTGATCAGGCTCACTAAGAGCCGCCTAGGCAGGACCAACTGTTTGTGAGAGGGAGTAGCAGGTTGCACAGACAGAAATTACGGAAGCGAATGTAGGTTTTCAGAGAATGCGAATGTCTGAGTCAAATCTTGAGTGAGAAAGTACATTGTCACAGATTTCTAACAAGCCCTTATATGCCTCATTTGGCCTAGGGAGCACTGAGATACACTCTGTCAAAGTCTACCCTCTAGCACACTCTCCTAGCCTAGCGGGATGAGCGGCAGTCACCTTGTCACACAAGAGAATTATGTCTCACACCACTTGGACGACCAACAATCGTGGTCTGCACCTTCCTTGAAGTCTCTTGGAGGTCCTCCAGCCGCCTTTTCTCCTTGAAGGCCGCTCTCAGCCGTCCTGGCCAATAATCCTGCCGCGTTTTGAGCTCAAAGTGCTAAAAAAAAAAGAAATCCATATCTCACTCAAACGGACTCCGTATCGAGTTCCTTAAAGTGTGTTGGAACCTGTGAAACATCCTCTATGCAGATGTCATGCCAGATGATTTTTATCGAGCAACCTATTTTTGTCACTTTCTGGCACTCTCATATCCATCATCTACAGTTTTTCTACAGTCGCTACAGTTTTCTTGGTGGACTGACTCTTGAGCTTGATTTGCATGTTTTGTATTGTGTTTCTATTGATTGATGCCAACCTTGTGTGTGTGACTAGTCGCAGAGTCCGGCTTAAGATATTGCATCTCTAGGTTTAGATGGTGTTACATTTGGATGCTTGTGCGCAGAGATATGGCCAAAAAAATGGTTTTGGGCTAGTTTTAGGACAAAGTGACACTGCCGCGTGCGTCACCCACCATGCCCAGCAGCAGGTATTTGTGTTGTGTGGTTGTCAGTTGTCATTTCTCACTGCTTCACTAAGCTATTGTAGCTTATGAGACTTTGCACGTTTCCCTAGCCTAACCCTTGATTTTCCATGCACCTACTTGGTTACTAGTGCATTAGCTGACTGGACGGTGTTGCCACGTTAGCGATAGCAAGGTTAGGAAGAGTCCCAGTAGTTTCCTGTGGTATCAGAGCAGCAAGAATGCCTCATTGAGCTGCACAGTAGAGACGTAGTAGTGGAAGTAGCAGTGAGAGTCATCGCTAAAGCCAAGGTCGTGGGATGACTCACCAAGTCATTCTAACCTGCCGGAGCAGATTACAGCAGCGGAGATACCCTCGCAACTGCATCATCATGCCACCACCACGGGGTAGCCAAGGGTTTCCCAAACCTCTCCAGTAGCAGTTGGGGCATGTGTTGTTGAGGAGGGTTTCATGAAGGTTTCTGAAAGCTTTTCTCAAGTTGCACCTACCACCCGCCACGGACGTGAGAGAGCGCAAGTGCCCCGTATGACCACTGTTTACTGTGTGTAAGGATTCAGTAGAAAGCACTTGTGATCACCTGTCCATCGCATCCACTCTCACCTCATGTCGTGTCCTGTAGGCTCCAGATAACAAAACACCGCTTTCTGATGTAGATTTCTTCTTTTCCAAATTATGTGCTGAAAAGAAAACAACAGCTTTTTTTTCTTTTTTCTTTTTAACCTTTTGAAGGCTTTTTTGAAACCTTCGTCATTGCATTCAGCATACTTGGCACATAATCTCTCCATTTGATTCATCTGGGCAAACTTCATGCTGACATCATTATTGTAGGTGATGACACCAGCACCAACACATCCAAATTCTTGGCTGAAATATCAAATTTTCCTAGCGTTCCATCTCCTCGAGAAATGGCAACAGTTCTTCATTGTGATAATGTTGACGCTTGGACCCATGCTGAGTAGCACCAATGCCACCGGTTTGTGTCAAGGGAAAGGGGCTAAGAGAGGCCTCCTTTTCATCCGCTTCGGGCATCATGAGTCTATGATTGCACTCACTTGCAATCAACGAGCTTCGTTGGACGCAGGATAAGATGTGCTGCTAGTAGCAGAGTCACACTGATGCACTATAGGAGGTTGCGGGGTTATTGAGGGGTTGTTTAGGGGCCTCACAGCGGACATGAGGAGGACGTGCTGGAGCTGCAATATCCGTTCAGCAGTCTACGCCCCATACAACATCACGGCCTTAGTACCTCTCATCACAGGTTGACACTTGGGATCAGGAGGAGATGGAGTACAACACACGTGAGGACGAGATTCATGTCCTTGATGAGTGCATTTGTGAGCTGCATCTGGGAGTTCCAACCTCTCATCCGCCATCTTCTCTCCATCATGACCAGCCACGTCATGCAACAGTGTTCACCTTTGGTAGCGTTTCTCTCACTGGTGGTCTCCTTGTACCTCGTCCACCAGCTCCCGAGTCTGAGATCTCCCTCCTCACAGAGCAGTAACTGATGGACTTTGAGGCACCTTCACCTTGTTACGATGGTTACGAGGGCTTTGATTCCTTGCCGGATATAGGGCGTCTAGCCCTACTACCACAGCCAGTACCAGACCCACGATGCTCACCAGGTCCTGACAGTAGTAAGAGTGATCCGTGGTCTGCTCTACGCCATGCCGTAGGAGAACATGGTCGACTTCCGCCCCTTTCTCGATGAGGTTGGGATCGGGACTAGGGCAGATCTGCGCCAGGGTTGGGAGCTGGCCCCGACACTGCTCGCTACGGAGACCCATGTTACGAGGGCGGCTCAACTACGTGAGTTTCACTCCCTCCATCATGGTCCCACAGAGCTTGCAAAGAATATTAGAGACGCACCATGCTCCTTCACATGCATCATGGGACTGGTGGCGGTTTGCAGCTGTGGGCACTCAGTGCCATCATGATGGGGTTGCACTTGGACCATGTGGATCTCTTTACGGGATTCGACCATGTAACGTTCTCTTGATTTTCGGAGTCACTACAACTGCTTCCTTGTGATCATCACTACTTTCTCCGAGAGACATCGACTGATGAGGCTGCTTTTGCCCATCAGCATAGTCCACTCGTTGTAGCAGTGATTGCAGTCCCTCCTACGCCTCTGTCCCAGTTCACCAGTCCCACCTCTACCACTTTCTCGTCCTCTTCCTCTACGTCGAGCGGCCAGACTCAAGGTCTTGATGTGGACATACAAGAGAAGAAGATGATAAAGAGACACGGTAAGGGACAGCAACAACCGTAGAAACAACCGATAAGCAATGGTAGTGGACGCTCTATCCACTGTTGAAATTGTGGGGGCACTCATTGTTATACAGAGTGTGAGCATCACCTTGATTGGCCTCAGATCATGCTCAACCTCTAGGCGGTGCATGCACAGTGGATGTCCTCGCGTGACACAGGGATGGGTTGCGCTGCACCCATGACTGCAGAAAATGCAACCACTTCACCAGGCAATAGTGGTGATATGGACCCTCGGGATCGCACAAGTGTGGAGACTCATCAGTTGCTAGATTTTCGTACTCAAGAAGGTGCGAGTATATTAACACAACCGAGTGGTTCCCATATAGCTTGTCCTACTATGTCTCTTACCCGTGATGATGCTTGTGGGGGAGCTCAATCGGCTCGTGATGAGAATAAACCTAATATTAGTGACTGGCTTGACAAATCAAAGGTCCGTGCTGTTTATCATTGTCTCGAGTCCTCTGCTTTATGTCTAGTAGAGGCAGAGAGTTATTTGGAATGTTGTTCAGTGTCAATGACTGGTCGTAAGCAAAGTGGCACCTGGATCATTGACTCTGGTGCCACCCATCACATGACTTGTCGTCGTACAGATTTTGTCGTTCTTGGTCCTGTTGCGTCTGTTCGGTTTGTTCGCACAGGGTCTGGTCAGTCGATACCTGTGCAGGGAGTTGGAGTTGTGAGGTTTGATTGTCTGTCCAGCCCATTGTACATGTCCAATGCGCTTTTGTCCCTGAATTTGAGCTTAGCCTGCTCTCCATTCGCACTGGGATGGGTCTTCTTGTTGAGCACTCCGCTTACTCTGCCACAATGACTGCTCTTGACACATGTGTCATTGTGCTTCATGCCTCTGTTGTTGATGACCTTTATCATGTGTCTCATTGTACTCCCACTACTTCTTCTCCCTCTCTGTTCTCTCCCTTGAGCACTAGCGCTTGCTACGTTGCTGCCTCTACCATGTGGGCTCAGACACTGTGTCCAAGCTCATTCAAACTCAACCAGCCCTCGCTCTTGACACAGCTTCCTTCGAGAAGCCGCCCAAGACCGATTATATTTTTTGTGGCCACGGTAAAATACAACATTGTTCTTAACCTGAATCCACTTCCCGAGCTCTGTGTCCGCTAGAGTTGGTCTACTCGGACCTTCTTGGTCCCCTCCAAGTTGAGTTCCTCTCAGATCGAGGTTAATATGTTCTCACCCTTACTGATGACTTCACCGGGATGTAATTGATCTACAACCTCCGCCACAAGAGCGATGCCATCCTGGTAGACTGTCTGTGGTTGGTGATAGGGGCTTCAGTCTTGTCACACCCTTCACACATTTCGCTCGGATCATGGTCAAGAATTCTTAGGTGAGATGGATGCCTAATTTAATGAGCATGGTATCTTTCACCAGCTCTCTGTCCCTGGTACACCGCAGCAGAACGGTGTATCTGAGCGTTAAAAACGCACCGTGGAGGATACAGTCTACACCATGTGATCTGTGTGCAGTCTTCCGAAGTCCTTTACATCTGAGGGCTTTTCTTACATGACGTGGGCCTGGAATGGCTTGTCACATGGTCCTATTCTGGACCATATTACGTTGTAGGAGGTTTGTTTTGGTCATCGCGATGATCACTGTCTCGCTCGTGTTTCGATGCCACTTGCCTGGGTCTGGTATACCGAGGACCAGAAAGGGTCCAAGGTCTCACCTCGAGGTCGCAAGTGTACCTACCTTGGCATCTCCCTGCGCTGAAAGATTTGACGCTTTTGGGACCCTACTCACCATCGCATTGCCGAGTCCCAAGACACTCTCTCCTTTGAGGCTCTGACCTACCGTGACATGTCTAGCATTTTTTCCCTAGCTGGCGACCATGTTCCCACCTGTGTGGCTTCCTGGCGGATGGGGGAGTCTAGTCCTATGGATGGTTCCATCAGGGCCTCCTCACCTGTAGTCCGGTCTTGGGCTGATGAGAATCCGGCCATCTTGGCTGTTTGTCTAGTAGCCTCATTAGCTCCCTCAAGTGCACCTGATCCCGTGCCTGTGTCATTCCCCTCTAGCACACATGATCCCATGCCAATGTCAGTCCCCTGTGGCACACCTGCTCCTGTACCAGCGTCAGTCCCCACTAGCACACCTGATCCTGTGTCCGTGTCAGTCCCGTCTGGCACACGTGATCCCATGCCGGTGTTCCCTCAGGCACACTTGATCACGTGTCGGCATCAGTCCCCTCTGGCACACATGATCTTGTGCTAGTGTCAGTTTCCTGTGGCATACCTGATCCAGAGCTAGTGAAAACACCTCTAGTCACACCTACTCCCGTGCATGCACCTATTTCCCATGTGGTTGTGGTCCAGCAGCGTGCTCCACAGCCTGAGGTGAGCACCTCAGTATCGGGCTACTCTTGCAAGCTCGGTGGTCGTCTCTGACCACTAGCCTCCAAGACTTGGCGGACTACTAACTAGACACCTGATTCACAGTGTTCAGAGTGGCGAGCATGGCACAAAGGCCCTTGGCCTGAGTGTCTAGGCAGACTACATTAAGGTGTATCCAAAATGCCCTGTCGGCTATGAGCTGGTCTCACGTGAGTTCTTGGTCGGTTGTGATGTCACAGCTCATCTTGTCGTAGTCAGACCGAGTCCGGAGGTGTGCGTTTTGTTTACCCAGAGTTCTCCCTCATCGGTGCATGATCCATGCATGTTGAAGGAGGCACTCTTGGCCAACAATGCAGAGCTGTGATGTACTACGTGTGAGGTTGAGCTGATAGCTATCCGTGAGTACAGTGTCTATGATGTTGTCAACCTCCTGCCTCGGCAGAAGGGCGTACAGGCAAAGTGGTTCTTTCGTAAGAAGGTGATGCCTGAAGGCACAATTGATTTCTACAAGACCAGCTTGACGGCCAAGGGGCTCTTACAGGTTAAGGGTGTGGATTTTACTGAAACGTTTTCACCTGTTGACCGTATGACCACTTATTGCGCTATGTTTGGGGTTGTTGTTTACCATGATTGGGAGCTACACCAAATTGATGTGAACAACATGTTCCTCCATGGTCTAGCCACCAGGCTTTGAGATCAGTGACAAGGTATAGTGCTTGCAGAAGACCTTATACTGCCTGAAGCAGTCACCTCGGTGCTGGAACCAAGAGATCACTGGCACACTGACACATGACGAGTAGGTACAGAGGGACTCTGACCCGTCCCACTTTCTCATATGTAGAACTGAGAGCTTTACTGCCATCCTGGTCTATGTACATGACCTCCTCATTACGTCTCCTTCGATGGAGGCTG
Organism: Penium margaritaceum; assembly: GCA_023375785.1. Classification (NCBI taxonomy): domain Eukaryota; kingdom Viridiplantae; phylum Streptophyta; class Zygnematophyceae; order Desmidiales; family Peniaceae; genus Penium; species Penium margaritaceum. The sequence continues at coordinate 30,964 of SZWC01017304.1, forward strand.
TGAAGGAGGCCAATGTTGTTCTTTAGGCTGCCTATAAAATGAAGGACCTTCTCCATACTGTTATGTTTCTCGAGATGGAGATTGTATGTGATTGTGAGTGATAGACACTTTAGCTGCATCAGACATGCTACTCAACTTGTGGGGGGGCGGTTTGCTGACCTCCTTAGTTAAGTTCCTGTAGCCTATACCCCCATCACACTTGACGAGAGGATGCCTTGAAGGTGGATGATCCAGCACAGCTAGGGGAGACAATGGGCATGACCCCGTACTTACGCCTCACTGGCTCTCTCATGTTCTTTGCCACCACCACATGATCCAACATTGCCTTCACCGTCAACCTCCTTGCACAGTTATCACAGTCTCCTCGAGAAAAAGTCCTTCACATGGCTCTACGAGTGTTGTACTATGTGGTCTCCACACCGTATCTTGGAATCTTCTTTCGACAGAAGTGTTTGATGATAGTCAACGGTGACACAGACAGTGATTGGACATGGAGCCCTGATGGGTGCGGTTAGCCATGCTACGTGTTCCTGCTGGGAAGCACCATTCTGTCATGGTGCAGTGGTAAGAGGGATTGTATCACACATAGCTCATCAGAAGCTGAATATGTTGTGTTGGAGGCAGGGACTGCTAAGGCGGTGTGGCTGCAGCACCTGTCTTGCATTGTTCTATGCCGTGAGAACCAGAGTACTCCTGTAATTGCAAAGAACTCCGGTGTCTTTCATACTCGCACAAAGCATATTACTGTTGAGCATCACTTTGTGCATGATCTTGGAAGTGATGATGGATATGAGAGTGCCAGAAAGTGACAAATATAGGTTGCTCGATAAAAATTATCTGGCATGACATCTGCATAGAGGACATTTCACAGGTTCCAACACACTTCACGGAACTCAATTCGGATTCCGTTTGAGTGAGATATGGATTTTCAAAGTTTAGAGATCATGGGTCGGGTTCAAGTGACGACCTAAGCACTTTGAGCTCAAAAGGCGGCAAGATTATTGACCACGACGGCTGAGAGCGGCCTTCAAGGAGAAAAGCCAGCTGGAGGACCTCCAAGATACTTCAAGGAAGGTACAGATCACGATTTTTGGTCGTCCAAGTCGTGTGAGACATAATTCTCATGTGTGACAAGGTGACTGCCGCTTATCCCGCTAGGCTAGGAGAGTGCGCTGGAGGGTAGACTTTGACAGAGTATATTTCAGTGCTCCCTAGGCCAAATGAGGAATATAAGGGCTTGTTAGAAATCTGTGACTATATAATTGCTCACTCAAGAGTCGATTCAGACTTTCGCACTCTCTGCAAACCTACATTCACTTCCGTTATTTCTGTATGTGGAACCTGCAACTCCCTCTCACAAACAGTTCGTCCTGCCTAGGCGGCTCTTGGCGAGCCTGATCACCTCCCTGAGAGCTGCCCAGTTTCCATCAGTGGTATCAGAGCTAGAACAAGGCTTTGTCTCATCCATGAGGCATGCCTTGCACCCTGTTGTGTGAGAGAGTCGTTTGGGGGCTGAATGTTGCACTACCATGGTGACATCCGCTTCTGTGGTGGACGGCATCAACATCGCCAAGTTCGAAGGCAAGAACTTCTTCAACTGGAGCAACAACATGAAGATGGTGCTGATGGAGAAGGGAATCTGGAGCCATGTGAGTGAGGAGGAACCAGCTCAGTCCTCCCTCTCACCTGGTGAGGCCCGTACCCACCGCAAGAAACGTGACCGCGCCCTCGCCACCATCTACCTCTTCCTCGCAGAACAACAACTCCTCGTCCGTGGCATCCTTACGCCTAAGGAGGTTTGGAAGAATCTTGATTATACTTATGCATCCAAGTCAATCCTCATGAACATGAAGCTGTGTCGTCGCTTTCACACTGTGAAGATGGATGAGTTTGGATCCATGATTGACTACATCAACATGGTGAAGTCTCTTTTTGACCAGCTTTCTGCAATTGAGGACCCTTTCAAGGAGGGTGTGCTTATGCTAATCATTCTCCCTGGCCTTCCTAGTAGCTACACTCCTCTCATTGTTGCCCTGGACCAGCGTGGTGACAAGCTCTCCCTCAACAATGTGGAGGAGAGCCTGCTGTTTGAGGAGGAGCAGCGCAAGGGAGAGGAGGGCGGAAGCGGACTGGACGTTGCTCTCATCACCAACTCTGGTTGTGGGAGTGGTGCTGCACCAACCAGGGGCAACGGCGGAGGAGGAAAGAAGAAGGGGAAACTGCCACTACTGCAAGAATCCAGGCCATTGGGCGCGCGAATGCTGAAAGAAGAAGGAGGACCTTGCGGCTGGAGTGGGAGCGGAAAAACAGTCTGACACTTCCGCGAATGCGGAAGTGTCGTGCCAACCATCCGGGTCCTGCATGTCCCCGACAACACCGCCTTGTTCTGGATCGTCAACTCGGGAGCCATGCAACACATGACGTATCGCCGGGAGTAGTTTGTTTTCTACACCGTCGTTGAGCCTCATGGGGAACAATCATGTGTAAATGGCGGCTGAGGAGGGCGAGATTGTATTTTGTGCTTCTGTTGAGGGTAAGCACGTGGAACGTCGTGTGAAGGGTGTGCTCCATGTTTTGGGGCTGGCAGCTAACCTCCTCTCTATCTCATCTCTCATCTCCGAAGGCATGCAGGTTCGCTTTGAGAATGGTGGCTGCACCATCTCTGCTCATGCAGGCCGTGTGCTTGCAAAAGCACACAAGGAGGACGGACTTTACCATCTCTACGTGGCATTGGAGAAGGAAGCCGACTCAGCGTTCACGAAGAGAGAGGGAAAACACGACATCGGCCTGTGGCACCGCCGGCTTGGTCACCTCGGCTTTGGCGCCATCATCTCCATGCAACAGATGGTCCTCGGCCTGGAGCTCAAGGGGGTGAAGCAGCCAAGTGCATCGGCTTGTGAGAGCTGCATTGATGGGAAGCAAGCCCGCTCTCCTTTCACGGGGGAAGGGAAGGGGGCGGCTGAGCTTCTCTCACTTGTTCACTCTGATTTGTGCAGTCCCATGCTATCTCAATCCTTGTCCGGCAAGTTGTACTTTGTCACATTCATTGATGACAAGACGAGGAAGACGTGGGTGTCCTTCCTGGCTGGAAAGGATGAGTGCTTTGATGCTTTCAAGGTGTGAATTTTTACTGCACAGAATGAGATTGGCAGGGAGTTGAAGGTGTTTCGCACTGACGGTGGAGGAGAGTACCTCTCCAACGACTTCCGCAACTTCCTCAAGCGTCGCAGGATCAGGCACGAGGTCACTCCACCTGGAACACCGTGGCTAAACGGTGTGGCTGAATGCGCAAACTGCATGCTCATGGAGCGTGTTTGCAGCATGCTCCAAGACGCGGAGCTCCCGCCAACCTTTTGGACGGAAGCGGTCAACACTGCCGTGTACGTGAAAATCCAGAGTCCCACGCGCGCTGTGCCACTGATGACACCGGAGGAGGCGTGGACGGGACGCAAGCCAACAGTGACGCACCTAAAATTCTTCAGGTGTGGCACATTTTTGCACGTGCCTGCCGGCAACCGCAACAAGCTGGTCGCAAAGTCGGTGAAGGCTGCCTTCCTCGGCTACAACACCATGGGATACCGCCTCTACAACCTTGCTGCTCGCAAGATCATCCTCAGCCGTGACGTTGTCTTTCAAGAGGACGTGAAGGGCTGGACTTGGAGCCCTATGACTGCAGTTCCACTTGCTCCCGCACTCGTACCAGAAGTGGGAGAAGAGCCGGTAGCTGAGGAGGGCGGTGCGAAAGATGGTGGTGATAGCGGCAATGACAAGGAGGCAGAGGGAGCTGAGAATGAGAAGGATCCAGCAGCCAAATCTGATGAGGAGGATCAACAAAGCAACACACAGCAGCTGCTACAGAGGTCTGCACGCCACAACCATTGCGGAGATTGTCGTGTAGAGCCGCTGAGGCAATCTGAGCACCTCGCAAGCAAACAGAGGCCGCTGGAGGAGCTGGTGAACCTGTGCACCGTTCCACCACCAACGGAGTCGTCTGACCGCAAGCTTCTCTTCCTCATAGTCACCGATGACCCAGCCACATTTGCTGAAGCCATGCACAGCACCGAGGCGACAGATTGGCGTGCTGCAGCAGACGAGGAGTATGGTGCGCTCATGAAGAAAGGCACCTGGACTCTCGGGTGCCGGTGGATCTTCAGGCGCAAGCGTGGTGCGGATGGTAAGGTGCTCAGGTTCAAAGTACGGTTGGTTGAAAAGGGGTATGCGTAGACTGAGGGTGTGGATTACAATGAGACATTTGCACCTGTCGCAAATTTTCCATCCATCCGATCGATCCTCGCTCTTGCTGCTACTACGGACTGGGAGGTGCACCAAATGGATGTGACGTGTGCATTTCTGAATAGTGACCTCGAGGAGGATGTATACATGGAGCAGCCGGAGGGGTATATGGTGGAGGGAAAGGAGGATTTGGTGTGCAAGCTTGTGAAGGCCCTCTACGGCCTGAAGCAAGCACCACGAGCATGGTACNGTAGACTGAGGGTGTGGATTACAATGAGACATTTGCACCTGTCGCAAATTTTCCATCCATCCGATCGATCCTCGCTCTTGCTGCTACTACGGACTGGGAGGTGCACCAAATGGATGTGACGTGTGCATTTCTGAATAGTGACCTCGAGGAGGATGTGTACATGGAGCAGCCGGAGGGGTATATGGTGGAGGGAAAGGAGGATTTGGTGTGCAAGCTTGTGAAGGCCCTCTACGGCCTGAAGCAAGCACCACGAGCATGGTACCACAAGATGGATGAGCAGCTGGCTGGCCTTGCTTTTGTGTGCAGTGAAACGGACCATGCCGTCTATGGACGAGTGAAAGAGGCAAGCCTGGTCACCATCTTGCTCTATGTTGATGATCTGCTCCTTGCATCTGAGTCCAAGTCTCTTTTGGACGATGTGAAGCAGTCCCTTGCTGCCAGGTTCGACATGAAAGACATGGGAGAGCTCAGTTACTACCTTGGCTTTCAGGTCAAGCGCGACCGGGAGCAGCAGACTTTGGAGTTGTCACAGAATACCTACGTGAGCGACATCGTCAAGCGCTTTAACATGACAGGAGCGTGCAAAGCCGCAACACCACTGGAAGTGGGAGCAAAGTTGAGCATTACGCAGACTCCCCGCGGGATGCAAGAGAGCAGCCGCATGGAAGCAGTGCCGCACCAAGCAGCAGTTGGGAGCCTCATGTACACAGCAGTCGGCACGCGCCTCGACATCAGTCAGGCAGTGGGAGTTCTCAGCAAGTTTTGCGTGAATCCGGGCGTGTAGCATTGGGAGGTGGTCAAGCGCGTGCTGAGCTACCTCGACAACAACAACAATATTTGCCTCACCTTCAACAGCAACAACAGCCCCATCCTCAATGGCTACAGTGACGTAGATTGGGGGGGTGACCTGGACACAAGGATGTCAACCAGTGGGTTTCATGTTTGTGCTCGGAGAAGGTGCAATCAGTTAAAGGAGCAAGAAGCAAGAGTGCGTCGCCCTCTCCTCCACTGAAGCGCAGTACATCGCCCTGAGTGAAGAAGCAAAAGGAATCCGTGTGGCTGCATGAGCTGCTGGCAAGCCTTGGGCAGCAGCAGACCACCATCTACTATGACAACATGAGCGCCATTGCTTTGACAAAGAACGCAGAGTTTCACGCCCGCACCAAGCACATCAACCTGCGATACAACTTCATCCGCGAGCTCGTGGCGAAGCAGGTGGTGCAGATAAAGTTCTACCCTTCAAGCATGATGCTGGCAGACTTCCTGACCAAGCCGCTGGCAGCGCACTGCTTTCAGCAGCTGAGGGGACAGTGCGGACTTGTGTGATTTTTATTCTCCCAAAGTGGGAGAATGATGGATATGAGAGTGCCAGAAAGTGACAAAAATAGGTTGCTCGATAGAAATCATCTGGCATGACATCTGCATAGAGGATGTTTCACAGGTTCCAACACACTTTACGGAAACTCAATTCGGAGTTCGTTTGAGTGAGCTATGGATTTCCATAGTTCAGAGATCATGGGTCGGGTTCAAGTAATGACCTGAGCACTTTGAGCTCAAAAGGCGGCAAGATTATTGACCAGGACAGCTGAGAGCGGTCTTCAAGGAGAAAAGCCGGCTGGAGGACCTCCAAGATACTTCAAGGAAGGTGCAGACCACGATTGTTTGTCGTCCAAGTCGTGTGAGACATAATTCTCAGGTGTGACAAGGTGGCTGCCGCTCATCCCGCTAGGCTAGGAAAGTGTGCTAGAGGGTAGACTTTGACAGAGTGTATTTCAGTGCTCCCTAGGCCAAATGAGGCATATAAGGGCTTGTTAGAAGGCTGTGAATACATAATTTCCCGCTGAAGAGTCGATTCAGACATTCGCATTCTCTGCAAACCTACATTCGCTTCCGTAATTTCTGTCTGTGCAACCTGTAACTCCCTCTCACAAACACTTCGTCCTGCCTAGGCGACTCTTGGCGAGCCTGATCACCTCATCGAGGGCTTCCAAGTTTTCATCAAATGGTAGGCAATCTCCGCCATGTGGGTTGGCACGGACATGCAGCAGGCTGACTTCTTGACCACGAAACTCGCGCGTGGAAAGTTCATGGTGGCCATTTTTTCTTTTGGGTTGTGCCCCTTGTGTGAGAGTGACTGAGAGTGGGGTGTGTGAGTATGGACTCTTGAGCATCTTATTGTGCACCTGTGTCATGTCTGCACCTGTATGGACATGCATACCATCAGGTCATGGAAGAGTTGTGAGATGAGTCATCATCGTCTATTTTTACAACTTACTGTGACCACTTGGCCGTGTCCATGCTTGTGCAGATCTTGATGCAGACCCATCTAGCACCATAGCAGTGATGGGTGGCCGCTCCACCCACCAGCAGCTATCAGAAAGCCGCCACGACGTCCCTGTGCTGGCTGGGGTGCTTTATAGTTTTTCTATAGTCGTAAGTTTTTTCTCGGTGGACTGGCTCTTGAGCTCGATTTGCACATTTTGCATTGTGTGTGCATGGATTGATGCATGACCTGCGTGTACTAGTCATAGCATCTGGCTTGAGATTTTGCATTTCTAGGTTCAGACAGTGTTCTGTTTGGATTCATGTGCATAGAGATATGGTCAAAACATTGGTTTTGAGCTGGTTTTGAGACAATCTAACACTATCGTGTAGGTAACCTGCAGTACACCACGGAAAGTATTTATGATCTGTGATTTTCAGTTGTCATTCCTCTCTGCATTACTAAGCTATGGGCGCTGATGAGACTTCGCACGTGTCCCTAGCCTAACCCTTGCTGTTCCATGCACCTGATTGCTTGCTAGTGCATCAGCTGACTGGACAGTGTCGTCACGTCAGCGGCAGCAAGGCTTGGAAGCTCACTAGTAGTTTCTTAGGGAGGCTTCAAGAATATCGAGGTGCTTCTTCATAAAATTCTAGCACCATCAAGAAGCGGACCGGAAAACATCTAAACATCGATGTAGTTTGCGAAACTTTTGTCGACCTTTCTAGAAGGTGGTTAAAGTTTTTAGAAGCTTCTAGAATGGAACACCTGAGGTCGGGGCAGTTTGCCAAAATGCCATCGGCCGAACAGCGTAATAATCCTGAGGTCAACATGCGGTGGGCCATGAATTTAATGGCATAAATGCCCTCTTTCTGAGTTTAGGAACTCGTGTATGTCAGGGACGTAAAACCTCCCCCCTTTTAGCCACCACGTCCAAGCACATTAGCAGATGTAGACCGGTGACGACGGTAGTAGCCTCTGATCAGGTAACCGACGTCTCGGAGGTTGTCATAGGACTCCCAGCTGTTATGTGCAATGTCATTGCCCTACCACTTGACCAGATGGTCGTCTTTCCACATCGTTGATATCCGAGGATGTCTTTAATCACGTATCTCGTACCCCTATCCACGTGCATAGGATGTGGAGGTGCAATGAGTCTGCCAAGGAATTTTGTACTGGAGTCTTGGTAGTGCATCAGTTTGCTGATGTGAAAGAAACAGTGGATCATCATGTTGTTAGGCAGGAAACGTCGAGCAACAACAGGGATGTACATTTGCTCAATCTCAAACGGTCCCAACCACCAAGGTTTGAGCTTTGCAAAGTCCTATCCTTGGAGTTTGATGCTCGCTGAGCTGAGGAGGACGCAAACGCCAGTGCTGAAAACTTCATCGCTGCGATGTCAGTCGGTCGCTCGCTTCGTAGCTGCTTGAGTCTTCGTGAGGGTTTGCCACGTTTACTCCCAAAAGCTTGCAAAATCCCTGTGGTAGATGTCAATTGTCTGGATGTTTCTCTGAATCTGTAATCCAGCCAGTGTGGCAAAATTTTCCCGTACACCACTTTGAAAGGGATTTTACTAGTTGCGATGGAAGTGGCGGAGTTATATGCGAGTTCGGCTGTTGGCAGCTTGGCTGTCCAATTGGTGTCTTGCGGCTCGTACAATGTGCAAAGAAGTTGTTTGACCATCTGATTGGTCCACTCCGTTTGCTCTTTTGAGGGTAAACCGCCTTTGATGGCTGGATCCGACTCCCATAATGCGTCATCAGTTCATACCAAAAATAGCGAGTGAAGCGACCATCTCTGTCGCTGATGATGGTACGTGGCACACCGTGCAGCCGTACAATCTGGTTTGAGAACAGCCGTGCTGTTCCTTCTGTGGTGATGGTGGTCATTGTTGGGGTAAAGTGTGACATTTTTGAAAATCTGTCCACCACGACAAGGATGACGTCATAACCCTCAGGGGTGGCGGGTAGTCCCGTTACGAAGTCCAGGCTGATGTTGGCCCAGGGTTCTGTTGGTGAAGGTAGGACTTGGAGTAGACCAGGTGGCCTTGTGTGACGAGATTTTTGTCTCTGACAGGTGTCACACGATATGAGGAAGTTTGACACGTTGGTCTGCATCTTGTCCCACTAGTAGTATGTTGCCAGCTTCTTTAGCATCTTGTCCTTGATGAAGTGTCCACCTAGACCGGTGTCATGGCATTCCTCTGATAGCATTCTTTGCAGCTTATCACCCGGTGAAGTGACGACTTGGCGAGTGAATCGTCGTTGTCAATAGGGGTCGTCGAACCAGAACTTGGTCTTGTCGTACCCACCAAATTCTCCGTAACCCTTTGTGAAGAGTCTCACGATGTACAGGTCTCATTTGACATGCAACGTGCTGATCTCAGCCAGTAAATCTGGCCGCCTACTCAGAGCATACGCTGGATTAGTATTTCTAGGCCGGTACTTGATGTCGTAGTCGAAGTTAGACTCAAGGAAATCCATGCCTATTCCAAGTAAAACTTTTTTTCTGGTCTTTATAGATGGTACGGCCTGAGAAATTTTAACTTCTTCTCAGCCATGTGCTGAATGTAGGAAATCTGATACAGGGCAACCTCTGGCTTCAAGACAGTGTGGTATTCTTGTATGCCGAGGTAGTAAGTCAACAGGCCCATGTCAGACATTTCGAATGTGAGCGCAAGTTGTTGCTTGAAGGTAGTGATGACAGACAGGGATGGACCAAACAGGATGAGATCATCAGCGTACAAGATAACTCCCATGGTATTAGGCCCATGCCAAAAATAGAATGAATGATCAGAATGGAGCCGTTGAAGATTCTTTCTCAGGAAAAACTTGTGGTCTTTTTCTTTTTTACTGCCGAGGTGCCTGTCAAGGCCATAGAGGGATTTATTAAGCAGACAAACCAGATATCCTCCCCCTCCCCCCTCGTGCTCAGTGAATCCCTCTAGCTGAGTCATGTACACAGTTTTGTCAAGGTTGCCTTTGAGAAAGGCAGAATTGACGTCCATTTGGTGAAGGTGCCAGGCCTCAGAGACCGCGAGGGCAAGAAAGATGCAGATTGACAAGTACTTGGCCACGGCGGCAAACGTGTCGGAGTAATTGATGCCAAAAATTTGACTGTAACCACGAGCGAAGAGGCACATTTTGTGTTTGCAGGGGTCACCGTTAGCATGCAGCTTCTGTTTGAAAACTCACTTACACGTGATGATGGGTGCATTGTACAGACAAGGAACAAAAGTCAATGTGTGCTGCTTCTGCAGCTGCTCAGATTCCTCCAATGCAGCAGTATGCCAGTGAGCTGCATCTGGGTGAGAGAGCACATCCTTATAGATGGTAGGATCAACCACCTGAGTGACAAGAGCAATATCTGGAGCCGCAGCAGGAGCCGGAAGTTGGAAAGCAACACGGTGAGACTGGTGAAGGGGCGGAGGATGAGGGAGAGGAGGAAGGGAGGTGGAGCAAAGAAGATCGGGAAGTGACTGTCTGTGGGAATGTGGGTGTGCAGGATCCAAGGTGAGATCAGCAGCTGGGACATGTTCAATTGGAAACACAGGAGGGAGACCGCCCTCATGTTCATCCAAGGTGGCATCCATGGAGATCTTTTGTGGATGCGGAGAAAGAACCTCTTGCATGTAGTTGAGAGGAGTGAGGGCCGGGGCTGTAGTGGCAATGGAGAGATCCAAAAAATTCTCATCGAAGGTGGCGTTGTGGCTGCAATTGATCTTCTTGTTTTCATTATCCCAGAGATGGTAGGAATTGCCACATTCTTCATAGCCAAGAAGAAAACACTTCTTGTTGTGAGAACCCAGTTTGGTGCGGTGTTCTAGTGGGAGCCAAAAATTGGCAGTAGTGCTAAACACTTTGAAATAGCTGACAGAGGGCCGGTGGCTGGCCTGTGCTTCATAGGGGGTGGATACGCCATCAGGAAGATGCTTGGTTGGTAGAAGGTTGTCTGTGGATGCTGCCATAGAGACAGCTTCCCACCAAAAACTGGCAGAGAACCTGGCGGTGTGTAGCATGGCTCTGGCTTTGTCAAGCAAAGTCCTGTTCATGCACTCCACTTTTCCGTTCTGCTGAGGATTGAGCGACACAGTTGTCTGATAAATGATACCGCAGTCAGAATAGAACTTCTTGAGTTTTCCATTGCCATTTTTTTTGCCATTGTCAGAGTGTATCCTTTTCACTGTCAGATCTTTTTGGTTCCTAACTTTGCGAACCCATGTTATGATGAGATCTGGCACTTCGGATTTGTGACAGAGAAACTTCACCCACAAATATTGATTGTAGTCATTGAGTCAGAGCAGTAAGTGGTGCTTCCCTTAGAGAGATGTTTCTTTGATGTAGCAGAGACCCACATTGATCAACTCCAGCTTCTGAGAGGTTGAAATGTTGGAGTAGCTGTTGCCCCCCCC
>SZWC01017305.1:0-17457 GCA_023375785.1 Penium margaritaceum
TCTCTGTCTCTGTCTCTGTCTCTGTCTCTGTCCCTGTCTCTGTCTCTGTCTTTGTCTCTGTCTGTATCTGTCTCTGTTTGTAGTTCTCAGAATGTCAGTGTTTGTGTCTGTTTTCCAGTTCTTTAGAACCGTTTCTATTTCTTTTCTGGATTCTTTTAATGTCTTGTTCCATTGATGATTATGTTTTTTCACTTCTCATCTTTATGTTTTTGTATCTGATTCTGTCTTATCTTCTGTTTCTGTCTGTGTGGCTATTTTTTGGTGTGGTTTCTTTCAGTTTCTGTTTCTATTTCTATTTCTGTTTCTGCTTATGCCTTTTCTAGTTTCAATCTTTGATTTTACTTTTGTATGGTACGTGGTGTGGTGTTGTGTGGTGTGGTGTGGTGTGGTGTGGTGTGGTGTGTTGTGGTGTGTTGTGGTGTGATCTGGTGTGGTATGATGTGGTGTGGTGTGGTGTGGTGTGGTGTGGTGTNCTCTGTCTCTGTCTCTGTCTCTGTCTCTGTCTCTGTGTCTGTCTCTGTCTCTGTCTCTGTCTCTGTCTCTGTCTCTGTCTCTGTCTCTGTCTCTGTCTCTGTCTCTGTCTCTGTCTGTATCTCTACCTCTGTCTCTGATTCTGTCTCTGTCTCTGTCTTCATCTCTGTCTCAGCCTCTATCTCCACCTTTGTCTCTGTCTCTGTNTGGTGTGGTGTGGTGTGGTGTGGTGTGGTGTGGTGTGGTGTGGTGTGGTGTAGTGTGGTGTGGTGTGGTGTGGTGTGGTGTCCATTTTTTCTGTTTCTGTTTCTGTGTTTATTTTGTCCTTGTTTATGCATCTTTTTGTTTAAAACTTTGTTTTCAAGTCTGTTTTAAAATTTCTGTAAATTTTTTTTTTTTTTGCTCCTGTTCCTCTTTTACTTTTGTCTGTTTTTTTGTTTCTGTCTTGTTTCTGTTTGTGTCTCAGTTTTTCTTGCTGTTTCTGTTACTGCGTCAGATTTTGTTTGGTTCAGTGTCTCTGTCTCTGTCTCTGTCTGTGTCTTTGTCTCTACCTCTGTCTCTGATTCTGTCTCTGTCTCTGTCTTCGCCTCTGTCTCCGCCTCTATCTCCACCTTTGTCTCCGTCTCTGTCTCTGTCTCTGTCTCTATCTCTGTTTCTGTCTCTGTCTCTGTCTCTGTCTCTGTCCCTGTCTCTGTCTCTGTCTCTGTCTCTGTCTTTGTCTCTGTCTCTGTCTCTGTCTCTGTCTCTGTCTCTGTCTCTGTCTCTGTCTCTGTTTCTGTCTCTGTCTCTGTCTCTGTCTCTGTCTCTGTCTCTGTCTCTGCCTCTGTCTCTAACTCTGTCTCTGTCTCTGTGTCTGTGGCTGTCTGTGTCTGTGGCTCTGTCTCTGTGTGTGTGTCCGCCTCTGTCTCTATGTCTGTTTCTGTCTCTGTCTCTGTCTCTCTCTGTCCCTCTCTGTCTCTCACTCAGTCTATGTCTCTGTGTCTGTCTCTGTCTCTGTCTCTTTTCTGTCTCTGTCTCTGTCTCTGTCTCTGTCTCTGTCTCTGTCTCTGTCTCTGTCTCTGTCTCTGTCTCTGTCTCTTTCTCTGTCTCCGTGTCTGTCTCTGTCTCTGTGCCTGTCTCTGTCTCTGTCTCCGTCTCTGTCTCTGTCTCCATCGGTGTGGTTAGATGTGGTGTCGTGTTGTGTGACTTAATTTGGCTTCATGTAGATTTTTGTGGCTTTATGTGGCTTATGTGGCTCCATGTGGCTTTATGTGGCTCTTTGCGGCTTCTTTGTGGTTTTTTGTGGCTTTATGTGGCTTTTTGTGGTTTTATGTGGCTTTATGTGGCTTTTTGTGGCTTTTTGTGGCTTTTTGTGGCTTTATGTGACTTTATGTGGATTTATGTGGCTTTATAACTCTTTCAAGCATGCTAGAGTTGGAACTCTCACCATTTGGTGAATTGAGAAAGAAAAAAGTGCATTTTCTACGTTATTTATCATGAAAAAATAAGATGATGAAGTATTTGGAGGTATGGGATGAATTATTGTCATGGATAATTGGTCTCAAAATCCATTCTATAAATTTGACTTTGGTAGGAAAGCTATATTACTCAATTAATCAATTTTGGTGGATTTTTTGTCCATAATAATTCCGGGTTCATGAACCACCTTATTTAGGAATCGTTTTCTCTTCGTTCAAAAAATTCTAGAAAATACTTCTCTTGACGAAGAGAAGTAAAAACAAAGGGTTACTATGTAACCCAACTAGTGGCATTGGCTGCACGCAGGCTTGCATCGGGGTTACGTAGCAATAGACTGAAGCCGGGTTCAAACATGTTATCTACCTTGGAAACGAGTTTTGCTCGACCTTCCCCTCCTGTCCGAGAAGTCGTCGTCGGTGAAGTCATGTGCTTGCTTGCGATGTCCGGTATCTGTTTCGGAAAAAAACCCTGGTTGCCAAACGAAGTCTGTCCGATTCGCACGAATTTCTCAGACTGGGAGTCGCTTCCGCAGGAAAAATCGCCCTCAGAGAGTGCCTGTCTTCCAGACGCAACAAAAGTGCTGAAAAAAAACCTAGAAAACACTCGATGGGCTGTCGGTGGACAGAAACAGCGACCGCAGACAGAATTGCTGTCGCGGAAGTCCTTGTGCAGCGGATTTTCTGACGTCATCGCTGATTCCTGGACACCGAACCGATTGCATAGGGTTACTACGTAACCCCGACAAAGGTTGTGTTTCAATAGATCATGTGATCGGGTCCTGGTGATGTAAAATCTCTGTTGGAAATTCGTTTTCATTTATAAGAAGGCCACTAAGTCATCCCGTATACACGATTATGTTCCCATGTTAATTGGATGCTCGATTGCCTGGTCTGTTGCGATGCTTTAACCGTTGCAAATTTTTTTCGTCGGGCGAGGGAGAACGAACGTCGCAAGTAGACGAAAAACACAAGTGTTATCTGCACGAATAGGGGGAAATTCAAACGAGGTGCTCGCATTTACCGCGCAGAGTGACTCCAGGTGCGTTGAGTCGATCACACGCCATAAAGCTCGGAGCTTGATTGCCCGCGATCGAGTTGGCGTGCAGACGCGGGGATTGCGGAAATCTTTTTTTTCCACTCCTCATGCACCCTTCTGCGGATGCATCATCCCTTGTTTCTTGCATGCTGATTGGACCTGAAATCCTCGCGTCCAATCATGGGAAACCACACTAGGGAGAGAGCCACAAAATAAAAGGAAAAAATTAGTCCTGAACGTTTGTCCGTCTGCCTTGGGCTCGTGGTCAACAACCGGTCGATCAAGGATGTGCTTCCACACATCATGATCGAACGAATTTGAGTGTGAATGGTGCGTGCACGCCAATTCTTGCCGCCACACTCATTTTTAGTGGTTGCGCCTGATGTGTTGCGAGCCTTTTTTTGCACTTTCACTTACGTTCTATCACCCATTCTTTTTACGAAAACCGGGTATGGCCAATTACGTGATCTATAGACAGAGCCAAGGATTTGAACGCTTCATTCGATTAGTCAGTCGTAACGTAGCATTTCCACCATAGACCACGTAATTCTTTAAGCATGCAACAGGTGCACTCACGCATTTCCACCATGGACCCCGATCGACCTCATAACGTAGCACGTCATGCACTCATCCATTACACAAGAGAATTGAACTCTCAACTACTTGGATTCATACGTGAGCTCATTGGCAATCTCTTACTCCACATTCTCGCATCAGTCAGGCGCATGCATGACAGCGACTTCTGTGAACGTGATTGGCGAGTTGACCTTTATCGCGGCCGCGAAATGTGCCTATGTAACATGTCGACAAAGACGATACCTACGTCCTGTGGCATACTTGCAGAGTTGACATCGCACACGTCCCTTATCGACACACAACTCACTATAAATGAGAAGCTCAAAATCCTCTTACAATGCGTATGCCATGCCTTGTTAACAAGGCAGCTGATGGAATAATTTCAGAGAGGCATTGCAACTATCCATTGTGTACAACAAGAGGCCATACATGCCCTACTCAAGCTAACACCAGACGTTGTTTACGTATGATCCAGCGGTGACTTCCCATTCACTACATGGGCGGGGAGACAATACTATTTACCATGTTTTAACGAATGTGTTGACACTGTTGATGTAACCCACATACCCCTTGTTCTCACTTGCATCAAACAATCGGTGTGTTTGAACCATCACTCTCAAGTGTCACACACAATTTTTTGGGGTCTATTTGGCCTCAGTCCACTCTAGAATGTGGATTCACGGATACATTTAAGTGTAACACGGATTCATACTTGGCACGCAGCAACTGGAGGCATCGACGTGCATCCCGGTTTAAGGCTCCAATCATGTTTAATTCCATGTCAACAGACTAACTTAGGCGGCTCAGTTCTACATCTCTAGAGTAGAAATATGTCTGGCCAAGACGGACCCTTCTTGGCTTTTGGCCAAGGCCATACGTAGCCTTAGTTGTCTGCAACCCAGATCTGCATTTCATAATTGTGACTTTGGGTGGGGAGGGCTTGGCACACAATTTTGCCATGTTCTTATGTGCATTTTGTTGAGGGTGTTGCCTACCAACTAGAAAATATGTACTAGGTGATGGCAAATTTCTTGAGGGATTTTTGTAATGCCTCCTTTTTGTGTTGTTAGAAACCATTTGACAGAGTTCGATGCGTGAGATCAAAGATCTCGCGATTCTCAAGAGCTTTTCAATTATTGTCATCCAACCACACAATCGATTATCAAATAGACATTTGGAGCTGTCAATGATCATTTTGGAAAATTACAAGGACTCCCATGCTTTGACGTCAACGCTCAAAGTCGACTAGTGCTCTTGTGTTTCATATGCGAAAAAAATGATCTAGGAGAGGCAAGAGGCTCATTTTCTAGGTGTTCGCTTCGCATGAAAGTATTGTAGAATAAATCCGTTTTCTTTTATGTGCAAATTTCAGTGTTGGCCAATGTTATGGGATTGCACCCCTTTGTGAACATGTGAATTGTGAGGCTCCATCAATGAATCGCTAAGAGATTGCAACAACCCCAAAGATGAAGCAACTCATAGCAACTTCCCGTAGTAGTTACATTTGGATAAAAATTTGTCAATTGAATTGTTTTCCACTCATTTTGCCTATCTTTACATGGATTATCCAGGCGAGCCATGTCAATGAAGACATGATGTCACTCTAGATTCAGGAATAGGGAACAAAAATTTCAAAACGTACATGTTACTTTTCAATGAATGCTCTCACATCGGCTCTGAATGAGCTTAGATGCACAAAAGTGGTCACCATCAAGTGAAGAACAAATTGAGAACGTTTGATGTACTTTGCGGAAACGAGTTGAAAAGCTCTATGAACTCAACTCATTGTGGCTTCCTATAGTGAGTTGAGTTCCTTTGGTGTGAGAGGGATCATGGGTGTGTTATCAAAAGATGGGGTAGTCATCTTAGAAAGGTAAGGAGATGATGCCCGACATAAGATGGACAGTGAGCGATAATTGTTTGAAAGTAAATCATTATTGGCAGACTCATTTTGGCCTTTCCGGACTTCATCACTGCCAAATGGCATGACAAACAGAAACCTACTCCTAAAGCATGATGCTCGCATCCATTCACTTTGCTCAATTGTCTCATAGGGTTCTGGGCATTATGCAACCATGGTGGACCACATAGTTGCCTTTGTAACCTAGAGGTCCATATGTGTCTATGTAAATTTCTTGGTACTCACCATGCCAAGATAGGCCAGAGTGCAAAAACTGTAGCATTCAAATGCTTAAGTGAACATAGGAATAACCCTTTCATTCGTGGATTTAGGTAGGTTTCTAGCACAAGGGGGTGTGCTGCTATTGTTTATTGGTCATATGAAACTAGATGAAGCATCCTTTTATTTTTTTGTTTACGTAGAGGGTGTTAAACCTGTGAGAAAATTGGCAGCAAACATCTCTAAGGGTAACTGCGTGCTTGACGTTCGGCGAATAATTTGTTTTCTGTGTCTAACAAATCCTTGGTGAAGATGTCAAAATGAGGTAGCTTCGTAGCGCAGAGAAGACGTAAGCACATAGAAATTTCTTGGCATGGTAACCATGAAAGGGAAGGTAGAGCTACCTGTCCACTCGTTCTTGGTATCTTTTCACATCTAGATCATTGGACGCCTCAATCATTTCACCTTTGACGAGTGCGATGTAGAGGAAGTCAATGCTTGTGGTGGATGTATCCCACTTGATCTTGATGTTCCCATTGATGATGCCAAATGTTGAGACGAAGTGAAGAAGATCCTTGTGAGGGCAAATCCAAAAAAGAAAGCCATCGTCGTTGTATCGATGATGGAGGAGCGGTTGGGGCTAGTATCTCCTAATGACTTCTTGGTCTATCAAGGTCATAAGAAGGATGGCAAATGCTGGGGCTATTGATGTGCCCATGGCTTTGCATTTAACCTGCTAATATGCATCCTCTAAGAACCTAATGTAAGAAGTGTGCATTACCCATGAGAGAAGTTGGATGATGACCAAAGCCTTGGGGTGATCAGCTTGATAGAGAAAACCTTGGATGAAACCAGGCGCGGTTGGGGTTGGAATGTTCGGAAAGAGTACAAAAACGTCGTAAGTGGCAAGAATGACATTTGGCGGGAGACGAAGTGTCTCAATCTCTAGCAAAAAAGAGGTGTTTTATTCAAGAAATTCCGCTTGGACTTTGAGCTCCGAATCCAGCCATTTGGAAATGTTTGTTGTGGTCTAGCTATGGCAAGAAGCAATTGGAAGTTCGACGTGTGGGTTTTAATGGGTTTTCATGAGGCAGTAGAGGGTGGCTGGTATCAACCCTCCAGTTGTTTTCTTGAAGAAAAAATGCTTAGAGGGCATTGGATAGAAGGCTGAAGTTTGCCCAACTCTCTTTGATTGAGATTAGTCACGTCTTTGTTTGTTTTGTTTTTGCACTCAGATAACACGTAAGCGGTAGAATAAGAAACATGAGACATGCATTCAGAGATGTAGTCATATGGAATGAGAAAAACAAGGCCTAGGTTTTTATCATCAGCTAGAATGACGATAGATTTGTTGTTTCTCAGTTGTTGAAGTGCACATCATAGACCTTTGGGAAGTGTGCGCCTAGGGAAGATGGGAGAATGGTAGAATAAGTCAGCTACTTTAAACTTGAGTAGGTTACATGCTATTTCAACATCCAATGGTTCCTTGGGAGTCATCCAATTCAGATTGGGAATTCAAATTTAGGATGAAGTAGAGTCTTAATGATATTTAAAGTACCAGGTCCACCTGGAATTTCTGTGAAGCTCATCTAGGCTATGTTTAACACGAGAGAAAGAGCAAGAAGAGGGTCTCATTCTGAAATCGAGGCCTAAGCTAAGCAGCCTGGTTTAAGAATCGGTGAGGTACCTCTTGCTAAGGTTGTACACACCATTTTTCACCATTATGTTGTCAAGTTTATAGAAAAAGCAACATGGGCAAGATCATGCAAAGGGAAGTCAAGGAGTTTGAGCCGCGTTTGCTGCCTCACTGTTTCTTTAGCTTCTCTTTGTGAGGTTCTTCTTCTCATTTTTGTTGATTTTCTTCACGTTCTTGACATTATCACGGCCTTGCCACTTTTGTTTCTCATCCTTGGGTGTCAAACCGTCGTCAGTTGCAGTGCACACAGGTTCTTGGAACCGCGGTTCCGGTTCTCGAACCGGAACCACGGTTCGGGTTCCAATATTCTGGAACCGTTATAGAACCGCTGTTCTCACATCTGGTTTGGGAGGGGGGGGAGGGCTGAAAAGAAAACCCGTGGAAGTGTTCAAAATCTCGTGACTTGAACATGTCTAAGTTGAGACGGAATATGGGCAATCCTCGCCACCTTGGAAAGGCCGCATGACGATGCTTGCGTCGTCAAATGTCGCTGGTTCTCAACCACCGAAACATCAACGCAAGGGTGGCCAATCCTCGCCACCTCGGAATGGACAATCCTTGTATGTTCAATGCATTTGGTGGTGCAGCAGCTCATGGCTATTGTGTGTCGTGCAAGGGTATGGCACGCACGTCCATGCATTTTCCCGCTTCATACAGAATAGAGGAAGCTTCCTCAATGCGGAACCTTCCTTTTCCAGCAGGTGACATGAGCATTGGCGACGTCATCAACGATTTTGGACAACCTCTTTTTGTTCGCCACTCTGTTACACCGTCAGTTTTCTCCGTCTCATTGCAACAAAGTTCTTCACCAGTTGGGTGGCAGAGACCACTTACCAGCCCAGTTCCGCCACTGCCAGCGAGTCATGGCCGCAATGGTTACAACGGTAGCTAACTACAGTAGCAGCAGATGCAACTAGTGGCCGCAGAACCAAAGAAGACGCATCCCACTGCACTTCAGCTGCAGAAGCAGCCTGCACACTGGTCTGCCGCACCAGCACTACAGAGGAAGGCAGCAGCTGCGGCAGCCAGAAGCTGTTGTAGCGGCAGCATATGCAGGAGCAGCCAACATACTAGTCAGTTGTGCCAGCACCTGCAGAGGCAGCCAGCAGCAGTGGCAGCCACAACATTGTGTAGTGGCAGCAGCTGCAACTGCAGCCAGCACATTGGTCAGAAACATCAGGATCAGCAGCGGCAGACAGCACATTGGCCATAACCTTCGGCACTGGTAGCGGCAGCCAGTTGCAGCAGCAGCAAGCACATTGATCAGCTTCATCAGCTGTAGGAGCAACCAGCACATTGGTCTGCCACACCAGCACTTGCAGAGGCAGGCACCAGCAGCGGCAGCCAGAACCTTTTGCAGTGGCAGCAGTTGCAAGGGCAGCCAGCACATTGGTTAAAACCACCAGCACCAGCAGTGACATCCAGCTGCAGCGGCAGTGAGCACATTGCTCAGCGGCAGCAGCTGCAACAGCAGCCCACACATTGGTCAGCCATGCCAGCACTTGCAGAGGCAGCCGGTGGCAGCGGCAGCCACGACGTTGTGCAGCGGCACCAGCAGGAGGGGAAGCCAGCGGATTGGTCAGCTGGACCAGCACCTGGAGAGACAGCCAGCAGCAGCGGCAGGGAGAACGTTGTGCACCGGCAGCATCAGCAGGGGCAGCCAGCAGATTGTAAAGCACCACCAGCATTGGTAGCGGCAGCTAGCAGCAATGGCAGATGTGCTTGCTGCAATGCTAATAGCATTTCTGGCAGGGGTTGTGGCAACGAGCAGCACATCAGGCATGGTAGACCGCATGACCTTGAGCGACAACAGAGAGGCTGCAGAAGACACCGACAAGGATGAGTCAGATGACGGTGACACCGGTGAAGGGGAGGCCGGTGAAAAGCGCAAGAAGGAGAAGACCGTCATCTGGCGCTACTTTAAAAAACAGGAAGATGATCCGGATAGGGCAGACTGCAATACGTGCGGGAGAGATTTTGCGTGCAAGAAGAGATCCACCAGTGGAATGAGAAAGCATCTTCGTATTTCCCACCCAAAGTTTTTCAAGGAGTTGAAGGAGCTAGAGGTCACTGCCGCACTGCAGCACGCCACTGAAAATGCCGTCACCACCGTCATGGAAGCTGTTAGGGCAGATCCAGGAGCAGGTACCACTGTCATAGAGCGTGTCGTTGCAGGAGTGGGGATAACCTTCAACAAAAGGTACTGGCTCACGTGTCTGCGGAAGCACGTCATAGATAAAAACCTGTCCTTCTTGTGCATGGAATCATTCTCGTTGGAAGAAGCATTTTTGCATTGCAATCCCACCGCTCATCTGCCTGGACGCATGACCATTGCACGCGACATTGTGTCAGGGGCAGTTCCTTTCCGGGCTAGGTTGCGCAAGCTGCTGGCTGAAGTCACCTCCTCCATCGGTTTCACCAGTGATGGATGGAAATCAGAAGCAAACATTAAATATATAGGCATCATTGCGCATTGGGTGAACGACTTCAAGGTCAAGTCTATGGCACTCTCTTTCCCCGCCATTCCAGATTCATTGACTGCACAGAATATGTTTGATGTCTTTTCTGATGCTCTGAAAGGTTGGGGGTTGTGGTCACATGTGTTTTCCATCACTGTGGACAATGAGAGCACAAATGACACCATGATTGACCGTCATATCATACCATCGGGCAACGGGTTTTTTAAGGCAGGTCACATCAGGTGTTTGGGGCATATCATGAACCTGGCTATCAATGATTTACTTTCCCTCCCCGCTGTCGTCGACGACATTGGCAAGAAAAGGTCTATTGCTACATTTGCCACCCGCCGCACACCAAGGGAGCAGTCCCTCATCTCTGCATCCTCTGCCGCCGGTGTGAAGTACCTCTCTCTTCATCTTGACACCGAGACAAGGTGGAATTCAACCCTTGACATGTGCAGCCGCTTGTTATTTCTGCGTAAGGTGCTTGTGACATGGCTGGCAGGGTATGGAAGGGAGGGCACGCTGCTCACTCCAACTGATGAGGAGTGGTCCACCATTGCACTGCTGACCCTCATCTTGAAGCCGTTCAAGTCGTACACGGACGACATTAGCGGAAACAAGTATCCCACACTCATTTCTGGTGATCTCCTTTTTCGAGTCCATGCTCACAAAGATCCATGGGTGGCAGGTGCGGTCAATTAATGTAGTAAAGAAAGTGAAGCGGCGAGGTAAAGCTGGCAGACTCACCATGAAGGATCAGCTTCTTGCAGACATCAAGCCTGGACTTGAAGCTGTCCAGGCAAAATTGGAGAAGTACGGAGCCTTGCTAATGGGCTGTCACGTGCTTGCACCAGCAGCAGACCCACGATTCCGGTTGCGCTACTTTGACAAGACGCACCGGCTCATGGGTATCAAGTGTGCAGCTGAACTCCAAGTGAAGGTGATTGAGCTCCTTCGCCCATACTACACCAGGGTGGAGGAGGCACGTGGAGGATTTGAGGCAGCAGCAACTGCAGCAGCGGAAGCAGCAGCAGCAGCAGCAGGTACAAGTGATGACAGCCAGATTGTAGCAGCTTCTGCAGCAGCACCGGCAGCAGCAGAGGTGCGTCAACTCCATCCGCGCATGCTGCAGTAGCAAGAAGAGGATAAAGAGTTGTTGTAGGCTGCGGTGGCAGATCTATCGCAGGATCTCTTTGCGCCACGAGATCCAGCCCCCTGGATTGAAGAACTAGCTGCAACCACACTTGAAGGCGAGGTGGAAAGGTGGGCCAAAACACCACCCAAGGACCTGGCGTGAAACATGCTACGTCATTACCGCAAGAAGCATAATGCCTTTCCCACCTTCTTCCTTGCTGCCATGGACCATTTTGCCGTCCCAGCCACATCCACATCGTCCAAGCGCCTCTTCTCCCTAGGCCGGCACGTCATCACCGACTTTGGCCACTCCCTCGACCACTTGATGGTAGAGAATCTCCTCACCATGAAATCGTCAATCAATGAGCGCAGCCTGCTAGAGTTTCCAGTTGATCACCATGGCAATGTGGCCCCGGAATTGTAGGAGGAGGAAGATCGAGTAAACTCACTATGTCGGATGGCCACACCAGAGCTGGTTGGTGAAGCAGCTGAGGAGTTAGAGGGCCTGAGGTTCTTTGACACTGGTGAGGATGAAGATGTGTTGGAGGTGGGAGTGGGTTTCAGGGGTGGGGATGCTGAGGATGATGATGATGGTGGTGAGGGAGAGTAGAAATGCGTTCCAATAGTCAACTGATTTTACATACCTTCTTCATGATTCTCTTGACATTCTAAGATATGTTGTAATGCTTGCATTGAACAAGGACAATGATGAAATGAAATTTTCAACAAGGCTAATGCAAAATGCAATCCCATCCCAAGTGTGCATTAATAGAGAAGGAAACAAACAATTGTGATGAATGTATTGCAGACGTGGACTGTCCTTAGGACTTTGCCGTTAAAAAGTTGCATGCCACACCTGGACCATTGTAGAACCGTGAAGAACCGCGGTTCCAGGGAGAACCGCGGTTCCGGAACCGGAACCATGGTTCCGGTTCTGAGCCGGAACCGGAACCGCGGTTCCGGTTCCAACCTGAGAACCGTGGTTCTGTACCTGTGTGCACCCTTAGCCCTAAGCCCGCCGCGGGCTTAGGTGGAGTGGTCATCGTTGAGACTAGGGTCTTCACGGTTGTGGTTCGGGTGACTTGCCTGGCTAGCTGTTAGCCTTGTGGGTTCTGGTTACCACTTGTTTGCCACCCTTTCCATGCTTGCCTTTTTTGTGTTCTATTTTTTGTCTATCCTTGTTCTTGTTGGAGAGAGTGGACTTGGCCTTGGTAATAGCTTCCTTGACATCAATCATGATGAGCTCTGCTATTGTAGGCTCTCGGTCGAGGTCTTCAGTTGTTGTTGCTACGACCTCTTGTTTAAGCGGCTTGAGCGGCTTGAGTCTCTCGTGCCGCTGAGACGCATGAGAGCTTGAGGCGTGTGACCATGTCCATGACCTTTTGATTGGTCTCCTGCACAATTTTTTACTTCCACCCATTGCAGAACCTGGAGCTGTCGTAGATGTGAGAAATGGCGGATAGTGGGTTTATGGGGCGGTAGATTTCTGAAAGCCAAAGAGGGGTAGTCATCTCAGAATGACAAGGAGATGATGTTGGACCAAAGATGGACATTGAGAGTCAAATGTTTGAAAGAAAACAATTATTGGCAGACCAATTTTAGCCTTGTGGGCCTTCACCAGTGCCAACTAACGTTACAAAGAGACTCGTACTGTGAAATTACTATGGTCGTTTCCATTCGCATTGCTCAGCTGTCTCTCAAGGATCTGGGTATTACGCAACCATGGTGGACCAAGTGGTTACCTTTGTAACCTAAAGGTCCATAGGTATGTGCGTAAGATGGGCCAACCTGCAAGTACCATGGTATTGAACTTCCTAAGTCAATGTGAAAAATGTCATAGATATGAACCTAGGCATAATTGCTATTATTTCATTTTTCCTTATCTTTTCGTGGAGCATGATGTCATCAAAGTGAGCCACATGAATGTAGGCATGACATCACTCTAGATTCAAGAGTAGGAAACAAACAAATTTCACAACATACATGTTACCGGCAAATGGATGCTCTCACACTGGCTCTTAATGAACTTGGATCTGCCATCAAGTCAATAAAACATTGAGCACTCTTGATGCGGTTCGCAATAAACGAGTTGAGTAGCTCTACAAACTCAAATCAATATGGCTTCCCATAGTGAGTTGAGTTCCTTTGGAGTGAGAGGAGCCATGGTTACACAGTTGGCAATAGCCTCCACGACCCATGTCTCTGTTCCACAATGTGTCTCAACCTATAAGATTGTTTCAGTGTATGTAGTGGTCAAAGCTGAGTTTGGTCATCACCAAGTATAGTAAAGGGTATGGATAGATACAGACCAAACCACTGGCACAAACCTAGAAGATGAACCTGAAATTGACATGCATTTGTTGTTCGAATTACTAACTAATGTTTCCCACATCAATTATCTTGTGAACCCTCAATTTTGAGAATGAAGCACAGTGATGGGTGAGAAGGAGCAATTCACTATGGTGGTCTCATTTTTTGTTGAATAAGAATGGATAGATACATGTTTTGTTCCTCTCCTTTGCAAATCGAGAAGTTCAAAGAGAGGAAAAAGACAAGTTAGGAAAGAAACAAGTTGTATACATGCAAGGGTGCATCCCACATGGCAAATGTACAGGATAAGGCAAACTTAGATGTCCTACTTGTAGCATTCTTTCCACCTCCCACTTACATGAAGTCGGGTCAACCTTGACAAGCCTGGCTTTTAAAACCGGGATGTGGACAGGAAAAAATCCATCTATTGAGAATCGGCTTCATTAAAACTCTTGCTCTATCTGGTTTGACAAAGGTGAGCTTGTGTCAATGGCGTTGAAAAATGATATCCACAAAATCACCATTAACTAACCCAACATTTTGAGCTTACAAAGACAAGAAGATAAATCAGTTCAGGAAAATGGCCGGAAATTCTTCACTCAAACCAACATACATGTCTTTTCTAGGAAAAAAATGAACATGAATAAGGTTCCTATGAATAATAAGACAACATCACAAAATCCTATTACCTACTGCATCCAGACTCCTCACGCAAAGCCCTACCTCAAATAATAAAAAAATTAAAATATGGTGTCTTTGATCGTTCGAGTAGAATGATGACGTGAACATACCGACGCTAGATTTCATGCAGCTTGGACATGGTGGATTCGTGCTTTAATCTGGATACCTGTCGGAGTATCTCCTATCTGTGTGAAAGTGCTGTATAGGACGACGTTAAAGTGCGGTTACTGGATCTATCAGACCTATTGGAAATTATGTGGAAATGTGGTCGCACCCCCTAGCTCAGTTTCGACTCCCAACAGACTGCAGTTTTATTTGAGCCACCGGCGTTTGCGCACGGACCAGCTCGCCTTGCCCTTCGTCAGCGAGCCGTGTCCCTCGCTGCCCTTTGTGCTCCCTCTCCCAGTATCCCCACTCCCAGTATCGTGCTCCCCTCCACGCATTCGCTGCTCCCACACCGACGCCAACACTGCCACCTCTCGGCGACCAACGCTCCCCTCACCGTCAGCCCGCTTGCAGGTTCCGCGCTGACACGGAGGATCCTGATTCCTGAAGGATCCCGCTGCGTCCTGCCGCAGGACCGGCCAGCGCGAGTCACCTTCAGCGGAGGAGGCACCTGCCGCCGCTGCGAGAGCAGCGACACCGGCGCCCGCGGCCGTGTAGCGATCTGCGCAGGATTGTCGGGAAAGGTCGTTGCGCGTTCGTCGCTCTGCTTCTCGGCATCTCCAGGATCAGCAATGGCGGCAGGAGCAGGTGCAGCATCCGGGTCAGTTCGTCATGCAGGGCAATGAAGGGCGATCGGTGGTCTCCCTTCGACATTTCTACGGCCTACCACGTTCTGAAGGCGACCTGCCCTCGTCCTCGGTGTCAGGACACCAGGGCAGAACAATTCCGATTTCTATCGGAAAAAAATCAATAATTCGACATCTCGCGGTACTCCACACAGTTCGTCCCGCAGCTGCCTTCGAAATTCGGGAGGCAGGATGTTCCTGCTATTCGTGATCGCGTTCTACCCGCTCATATGTCTGGCCGGCAGCCTCGTCGTGACGCAGCTGGGGCTGCCCTGCCGGTGGCTCGCCGGCCTGCACGCCTTCTTCCTGCCGGACGGCAAGGCCAGCGGCGTGCACGCGCTGGGGGGTGCACTGGAGCAGAGGGGCACCACCGCCGTCGTGCGCTCGCACAAGAAGACAAAGAAGAAGAAGGACGATGACGCTGCCAGCGGGGGAGGGGCGGGCGTATGGGACGACAGCATGGCACAGATCACGCGCGCCAAGATCCAGGAGATCCACGTGGCTTCACGCGCCTTCTTCGACGAGTTCAACGAGTGCATACTCTTCTCGCTCATTGGCGTCTCCGCTGTGGCCGGCCGTTTCATCATCCGCCTTGCGGCGCCCACCGACGAAGATGGCGCCGTTAGCGCTGTGTCCGAGGCCAGCTTGCGCAAGGGCGACCTCATTCCCATCCTCGCAGCGACGCTGGGAGTGTCGCGCGTGTTGTGGCGCATGGCGACGGTGCAGTACAACCGTACCACGACGCAGCGTGTGGACCACCTCTTCGGCATGGTGGCGGGCGCGGTGGGGTTTGTGGTGGCATGCCTCGTCCTCTTCCTGGCCATGCCTCGCGGCGGCGTGGACTTCCACCTAGATAAGGTGGTGCGGGAGTCCCTCCGAGGATTTGGAGCGGCGGTGGACAAGAAGGTGGCGGAGGGAGGAGGTGTAACAGGAACAGCAGGAGGAGAGGGAGGAGTGGACGCGGGGGCCTCAAATCCTGGGAGCTTTGCCGCATCGATAGCTGGGTGGGAGGACCCTCTAGTTGCGACGACGATGGTGGCCATTGCCATCCTGTGTGGCGCCATCTCTTGCATCTTCCTGCCTGCCGCCATCCGTGTCGCTCGCTGCCACTGTTCCCTCACCACCAGGTTCCCGTGGGATATTGGCATCGTGTCGCAGTCGCGGCTTGCCCAGGCCATCTCTTCTCTAGCGCTTGCTCTCCCTGTCGTTGCCCACTTCCTGTGGATCACCCCTATGGCTTCCGTCTTCCTGGCCCCGTCGTCGTCCTCCTCCTCTTCCATGCACCCCCACTCGGCAGGCGTGCTTGGCCAACCTGCCGGTGCAGCAGCCGCTACCTGCGGCCCAGCAGGTGACCAGCAGTGCTTTGCTGAAGATGGACTTGCTTCGAATGGCACCATCAGCTCCTTTTTGGTCCAGGGTCTGTCCCACGACGCCTTCGAGGTGCTTCGGCAAGGTGTCCTCGCGCTCTCCTGCGTCCTCGCCCTCCTCGTGGCGCGCCCGCATGTGCAAGCCTACCTCTCCTCTGCCGCCGTGCTGTGGTACGAGCAGCTGCATGGTGGAAGTAGTAGCCTCAGCGCAGCAGGGCCGCCCATGATCAGGGCGGCTGGGGGTGGGGCCTTGCCGGGTGCGTTCGCCACCTCGCCCATGGGCCGCGTTGCGGCGCGGATGCAGGCCACGTTCTTCTTCCTCTGCAAGGTTGCACTGCAGTGCGCGGGCCCCCCCTGCGTGTGCCTGCTGCTCATCGGCGTGTCCTGGTGCTACTCTGCCACTGCTGCCAGCCAGGCAGATGCTGCTGCCGCAGCTGCCACTGCTGCTGCCGCTGCCGCCGCCTCGAGTGGTGGAAGGGGGAGTGGCATCGGTGTGGACGAGGAGCGAATGGTGCAGAAGCTGGCGCAGTCGGCGCAAGGCGTGTTCAAGGTGGTGTCGCCGGTGCTGTTGGCGGAAGGGGCGCGGTTTCTTGCGTGGTGGAGCGTGAGCGTGTGGGCGGTGCAGACGTACGTCTTCCTGCTCATGTGCCGGTGGGGCATGGCGCAGTGAGGCCGCCAGTGTGGCGTCGTTGTCGTGGTGCGCTGCGATGTGTCCTTCAGCCACACACCGCCGTGTGGTTTGGATTGCGATATCTCACAGTTGCAGCGGTGCCGTTTCGCAACAGCAGCTGTGAGCTCTCAGTTCTGGTGCTGCTGCTACGGCTGCGGCCTCAAGTGGCAAAGCCAGCCGATGCTTTCGCTGCAGCTGCAAGAGCCAGAGCTGCCCAAGTGCCTTGGCTGCGCTTGATGGCAGCGCATGGGCGTGATGGCTGCAATGGGTCTTGCCTGGAAGTAACCGACATCCTCTTTGGAGAGAAACCGATGCCTTTCCTCATTGCCGACACATCGCGGCGATCGTGTGGCTTCGTGGTTGTGTGCAGAAAGCTAGTCACATGCGAAAGAGAGGACATGGACGGACTGGAATGAATGATGGAGGACAGGACCCGTGCCGCCTGGCAATCCCAAAACATGCACGAAAGCCGTTGGAGGTGGTGAGGGACATTCTGGACACAGCCTGTCTGTTCACGGGTGTCCTGACCCTGCGAAAGCCATTTGAAGCCATTTTCCTGAGTTGGGAATTAATGGCTCCATTGTCGGCGCCAGGAAATGGATGTGAATCCTCATCCTCCTTCCTCCCCCTCCCTCTCCCACTCCTCCCCCCCCTCCTCCTCCTCCTCCTCCTCCTCCTCCTCCTCCT
>SZWC01017305.1:23616-37739 GCA_023375785.1 Penium margaritaceum
GGGCGACATCGCTCTTCTGCCGAAGGCAGAAGACCCAACGGTAGCGGGAGTAGTCGTCCGTCAGAGTGAGGACATAACGACCATGCTCGCCGACGGACTCAGTGGGGAGAGGGCCCATGACGTCCGAGTGGACAAGGTCAAGGGGGGCGGACGCCCGTGAGGAAGAGAGGGGGTACATGGACCGGTGCATCTTGCCCTGAGCGCAGTCAATGCACTCAGTGGGGCATGGGAGAGGGAAGGTCTCCGGATCAAGGCCCTTGGCCGGTTGGGTGCGGAGCATGCTCTCTACTGCGGTAGAGTGGACATGACAAAGGCGGTGGTGCAAGAGGCGGGTGTGCTGAGGAGAAAGCGTGCTAGTGACGAACACATGACCGGTGGCACCCAACGGGGAGGAGACGGGAGGGGAAGAAGCGAGGCGGGGAACGTGCCACAAGTTGCCACAGGCGGCGGCGTGCAGTACGACAAGACCCGACGGACGCAATGACACAGTGCCGACGCCACGTTAGTGCACAACGTCCATGCTCATGCAGTCAAGAGGAGTCACGGACAGGAGGCTGAGCTCGAGACCAGGGACGAAGAGAACATCGATCAAAAAGATGTCACCGGCCGGTCCACGGAAACGAACAACGCCTACTCCACGGACCGGCAACACCTGTCCGGAGCCCGTCCGAACACCGGAGACATCGCCGACAAGACCGAGCATACTGAAGGCCTCGCGAGATGCCGTCATGTGATGCGTGGCCCCGGAGTCGATGATCCAGGTCTCAGCAGGGTCCTGGACAGGGGTCGCCAGATCAGTCACAGTCACATGGCAACACGTGAGGGACGCGGACACGATGGACGGAGGCGCAAAACGAGACTGCCAGTCGTCAAGCCATGCAATGTCGTCAAGGAGGGGGGTGGATGAGATCATGGGAGACGACGAGACAGACGAGGAGACTGGACACGACCGCAGCTCAGTCTCAGTCATGCAGGGATGGGCGGGAGGGCAGGAGGTGATGCAACTCGCACTTCCCTGGGGAGGAGGGCGAGGGAGGCCAAGCTGGAGCGTGATGAACTGCTCCAGCTGACGCTCTCGAGATGACGGCCCAGGAGTGTAGACAGAATGCGGAGTGACAGCGCCGGAGCCCGGTTAGTAGGGTGACGGGGCCGACGAGGGCAGCGGAGGTGCCGACGGCTGAGGGTAGAACTGCTGGGCCGTGTGCTGCGGGTAGTACTGCTACGGCGCGGGTGGTTGCAGGACAGGCAGAGTCGTCGGAGTGGGAGCAATGCTGGACGAGGTCAAAGTGGTGGGACCAGCAGTAGCGACGGCGGCAGAGGCGAGGCGGCGCTCCCGCTGGCGTTGCATGGTGGCGATGACGCGGGCCTCGTCCGTCGGAAGAGGGCACGTGTACCATCCGTGTCCAGGCTGGCCACAGTTGTGGCAGACTGAGCTACTACCGCTGGTACCGGTCGACGACTGCTACTGCTGCTGTTGCGATGGACCCTTGCCCTTCTTGTTCTAGCTTTTCTTCTTCTTCCCTGAGGGCGATGAGGTAGCTGCGACGGGGGAGGCAACGGCCATGGAGGCAACGGCAGGGGTGGTGACGGGAGGGAATGCAAGGGCCTCCGCGCGATGGAGATGGGACTCCTGGCGAGCTTCCTCAATGCGGAGGAAGAGCTCGTATGCCCAAGGCATGAGAGTGCCCTGGGCCTCCATGGTGGTGAGGACGTCCTGAGGATAGTGGACGAAGACGTCAGCGTATGCGCTGGTGGCGCCACGCTTGATGGTGAGGAGCGCGGACAGTGGGGGTGGAGCTGACTTGCCGAGTCGACGGAGGATGTCCTCCACTCGCTGCTAGTGGGCAGTGATCGTCTCGGCCTCCTCCATGTGAAGGGAGTTGAACTCCCGGAGCAGGCGGCTGATCTCAGCGTCGCTGGACAGGCGATGGGGTCTGGTGAGAACGTGCCAGGCGGCTGCCGGGTCTGGGATGGCGCCAGCAGTGAAGTCGCCGAGGAAGGGCTCCAGGGCAAGGCGGGAAGCTGGAGGGGCGACGGGTACAAGGGCGCAGACGGTGCGACCATCGTCATATAGCTGGTCGGCCTGGGTGGAGTCGTAGGGGAGGGTGTAGTAAGCCCACAGACCCTCCCCCTGCGCCCAGATCCGGAAGCTGAGCTCCCAGCTCCGGAACTGCTCGCCGGCCTGAAGCAGCGGTGGCGGCGTCTCAAAGTCCTTCTGCCTACGGCCGGCACCCAGAGTGGGGCCAAGGACGGAGGTCACTGTCTGCCGTTGGCGCTGAGTCTGCTGTTGTGCTAAGTAGTACGTGGCGACGGACACCGCGGGGCTAGCGTGCCCTGGAGGGACGAACGACGGCCGTGCGCTGGTGGCGGTTTGGGAGGCGACTGGTTGTAGCTCCGCAAGCTGCTGTGTCAAGGCGGTGAGTTGTTGCTGAAGAGGAACAAGTGTGTGAGGGGTGCCGCCAACGTTACTAGTGGGCTGCTGTTGCTACTGTTGCTGCTGTAGTAAGGGCGGCGGCTGCTGATGCTGCAGAGGCGGTGGCTGCTGCTGTATGGGCGGCAGCTGCTGCTGCTGCAGCGGTGGTGGCTACTGCTGTAGAGGGGGCGGCTGCTGCTGCTGCTGCAGCGGTGGTGGCTGCTACTGTATGGGCGGTGGCTGCTCCTACAGCGGCTGTGGCGGCTACTGCTGTAGAGGCGGCGGCTGCTGTTGCTGCAGCGGCGGTGGCTGCTGCAATATGGGCGGCGGCTGCTGCTGTAGCGGCGGCGGCTGCTGCTGTAGAGGCGGTGGCTGTTGCTGCTGCAATGGCGGCGGCTGCTGCACCAATGGCGGCGGTGGCGGCGGCAGCTGCTGGTCCTGCGGCGGCGGCTGCTGCTGCTGCAGCGACGGCGGCGGGTGCTGTTGTTTCTGCTGCTGCTGCAGCAATCGCTGCAAGAAAGGAGGGGTGGGGGTCCCCCCATCAGAGGAGGACCCCCCCTCGCCTGGACTACCAACCATGGCTTGGTGTCTGTTTTGTTTCTTTTTTTTTCCTTTGTGTTGCTGCTTCAACAAGAGGTTGGGGGAGTGGGAAGTTTACCCACTCCTCTGGCATTCCCCCTTTCCCCTTTCACCGTCCTTTTTTTTGTTTTTTGTTTTTTTTGTGTAGATGATGTCAGCAGTGACGTCAGTAGTGACGTCAGTAGTGACATCAGCAGAGGGGTGCTGACGTCAGCAGCGGCGAATGTTGGGGCCGCCGCTGCTGCTGTTGGCACTGATGCTACTGCAGCTGCTACTGCTGCTGCTGCTGCTGCTGCTGCTGTTGTTGTTGCTGCTGCTACTGCTGCTGGTGTTGCTGCTGCAGCTGCTGCTGCTGCTGCTTCTGCAAATGCTGCTACTGCTGTTGCTGCTGCTGCTGCTGTGGCTGCTGCAGCTGCTGCTGCTGCCGTAGCTGCTGCTGCTGCTGCTGTTGCTACAGCTGCTGCTGCTCCTGCTGTTGCTGCTGCTGCTACGGCTGCTGCTGCTGCTGCTCCTTAACAGAGGGACAGATCGTGGGGGGGGGTTGGTCCCCGTTTTTTGTTGTTTTTTTTTTTTTTAGTTTTGCTTGCTCGCTGCGAGGAGCTCGCAGCTCGCAGCTCGCTGCTCGCTGCGAGCAGCTGGCTACTCGAAGCGAGCAGCTGGCTACTTGCTGCTCGTTGCGAGCAGCTGGCTGCTCGCTGGGAGCAGCTGGCTGCTCGCAGCGAGCAGCTGGCTGCTCGCTTCTCGCTGCGAGCAGCTAGCTGCGAGCTCCTCACAGCGAGCAGCAGATTTGCTACAGCTGCTGCCGCCTGCTGCTGCTGCTACTGCCTGCTGCAGCTGCTGCCGTTGCTGCTACTGTCGCCTGCTGCTGCTCCTGCTTGCTGCTGCGAGCAGCTGCTGCTACAGGCTGCTGCTCGCTGCAGCTGCTGGTGCTGCCGGCTGCTGCTGCTGCGGGCTGCTGCTGCTGCGAGCTACTGCTGCTGCCAGCCGTTGCTATCTGCTGCTGCTGCTGGCCGCTGCTGCCACTGCTCGCTGCCGCGGCAAGCTGCTGCTGCTGCTGGCTGCTGCGTTCAGTCACACCTGAGGACGTCAATGCCTTGCGCCGTCGTCAGCAGGTGCCTCGCGTGGTCGGCCGCTCACTCCCTTGCGTCCAGCGTGGGGGTCAGTGCTACCGGAAAAAAAATCCGGCAGCATTTCCCCTGGCCCAGTGGCAATGGGAAAAATTTTGACGCCGCCACCAGGCGGGTCAATGCTGCCGGAAAAAATCCGGCAGCATTTCCCCTGCACTGGCGCGTATGGGAGTCCGCCGGCGTTGTCTGACACCTGTACGTCAGTCTGCTGCTGCTGCTGCTACGCTCTGGCTCTGATACCAAGTGAGAAACTAGGCAGCAGGTTTGGGCAGCAGCGTTGTTGATGCAGCGTGCGGGCTTCCACGCTCGTTGCTTAAGTCAGCTGCCCCCTCAATCTGCTGCTCTAGAGTCTAAGTCTGGAAGCTCTGGGTTTTGTTACTCAGAAACGCGCGCGCCAGAGTTAGCGCCAGAAAGCAACTGAAAACTGATAATGACTGATTAGGAATGAAGAATGAACAGCAATGGGGGACCCCTCCAAGTTCTAGCTCCCCCCCCAGCTCTGTAGAGCTTGTTACTCAGTTCATCAGCCAATCAGAAAATAGCTCAGTTCAGGCTGGCAGGTTTTCTCGGTGAGGCTTGCCAGGCAGCCGACAGCCCAAAACCTGGGCGTNGCCATGCAACATGCAACTGGGACCCTAGGCAGTGCATGACGACGCAGGCATGACAGTACGCGCTGGGCGCATGCAGACAGCGACTGCGGCGGCAGTGACTGCCGGCGGTGCGACCGCCGAGGAGGCCTGCCAATTGAGCTGAACACGTCGCCGGAGAGAGGAGGCTCCAGCGAACCGCGAGACAACCTTAGCGTGCGTCGGCTCCACCGGACGACACTCCATCGGCGTCGAGTCTCGCCGTCAGTCATCTGCACGCCGATGTACACAAGCCGGGAGGACACAACAGAGCACAATGAGCACAAAAAACCAACAGGGTGCACATGGCGAGCCACATGCACCGATGTTCCTTGACGAGACATTGATTGCGAGACGAGATTCTTGTCTCGATCTCGCATTGTAGGTACCAAATGAGAAAGTGCGTAGAAGCTTCCTAGCAACACGGCCGCTGACCGGACGTTAGTGCCTGGTCAGACGGTGACGACAGTCACAGGTCGTACACACAACCGCAAGGGTTTGGCTAGGAGACACAAGGCAAAGTGTCAGAATGCTTCAATATAGCATATGCAGAGAGAAATGACAACTGACAGGTCCAAGGCATAAATACCTGCCGCGGCGCACGGCGGGTGTCGCACGCGGCAGTCCAAGAGCTGTCCTAAAACCGGCCCAAAACCACTGTTTTGGCTGTAACTGTGCGCACACATGTCAAAATCCTACGCCGTCTGAACCTAGACGTGCAGAATCAAAAGACGGATGCGGCGACTGGTCACATGCATGCATCCATCGACTGACAGTGAGCATACAATGCAAAAACATGCAAATAGGCCTCANTCGCGCCGGTGTCACCAGGGCCGCCTGCCTCAGGGATCTGCACGAGTATGGACACGGCCGAGTGGTCACAGTAAACTGTACAGGAACGGCACAAAGCACAACACCAAAGGCTTACTAGCATACAACGATTAGCAAGCAACAAAGCACGTGGTGGACACCAACGCCATGGATACAACAGGCTCAATACTTGAAAGTTGAAAGATATCTGAGACAGAAATGCTAGGCAGCAGGTTGGGGCAGCAGCGTTGTTGATGTAGCGTGCGGGCTTCCACGCTAGTTGCTTAAGTCAGCTGCCCCCTCAGTCTGCTGCCCTAGAGACTAAGTCTGGAAGCTCTGGGTTTGTTACTCAGAAGTGCGCCCGCCAGTGTTAGCGCCAAAAAGCAGCTGGAAAACTAAAAGTAACCGATTAGCAATCAAGAATGAGACACAATGGGAGACCCCTCCAAGAACTAGCCTCCCCCCAGCTCTGTAGAGCTTGTTACTCAGTTCAACAACCAATCAGAAAATAGCTCTATTTTCAGGCTGGCAGGTTTTCTCGGTGAGGCCTGCCAGACGACCGACAGCCCAAAACCCGGGCGTCGTCCGTTTTGCTTGAAAACTGGACCATACCATAATACCAACGTTGGGAACGCAACCATGTGGTCAGAAACAGCTAGAAAAATAGTAGCAAGGAGTTATGACTGCCCGAACCCAGGCAGTGCCTATGATGGTCCAAGACGCCGAACAGGGCCATGCAACATGCAACAAGGACCCTATGCAGAGCATGACGATACAGACGCGATGGGACGCGCTGGACGTATGCAGACAGCAACTGCGGTGGCAGTGACCGCCGGCAGCACGGCCGCCGAGGAGGCCTGTCGATGGAGCTGAGCACGTCGCCGGAGAGAGGAGGCTCCTGCGAACTGCGAGTAGACCTCAGCGTGCGTCGGGTCCATCGGACGACACTCCATCAGCGTCGAGTCTCACCGTCAGTCATCTGCACGCCGATGTACACAAGCCGGGAGGACACAACAGAGCAGAATGAGAGATGCGCGACAAACCAACACTCCCCCATGACTCACAGGCGTAGTGCACATGGGCGCGCAGAGACACGGTCAACGTCTAGACTCCCCCAGGCCACGCACAGACGCAGGCAGAGAGAGAGAGGGCAACTCACGGACGCACGCCAACTGAACTCACAGCCTTCTTGAACGAGTCCCGTTTCAGTGCCTTGGTGAGGAAGTCAGCCAGCTGCCGTGCTGTCTCAACCCACACGATGCTGATGCTACCGTCATGCAACAACGAATGCACATAGTGACGCTCAACATTGATGTGCTTTGTGTGTGTGTGATGCACGCCGTCATTGTCGGCGATGGCCATGGCACTCTCATTGTCACAATGCAAGGTGATGGATGCGACATACTGGCACAACTCGGACAACAGACGACGCAACCACACACTCTCACACGCGCTCGAGCCAAGGGCCACGTACTCAGCCTCAGTAGTGCTGCGTGCAATGCACCCCTGCTTGCCACTGCGCCAGGACACAGCTGTGCCACCGATCAAAAAGATCCAGCCCGTGCGACTCTTATTGTCTGGACTGCCAGCCTAGTCACTGTCGGTGTAGCCCACTGTGACGACGGACGGCTGACGGCGGAACATGAGACCTCGCCGAGGGGTCGAGACGACATAGCGCAATACTCAAATCGTGGCCTCGAAGTGGAGGTGACGCGGCTCTTGCGAGAACTGGGCCAGGAGGTTGACGGCGAACGTGATGTCTGGACGCGTCGTCGTCGCCAGGAATATCAGTCACCCGATGACACGCAGATACGTGGTCACATCAACTGGCTCCCCCACAATAGCTGGGTCAGGACTCTTCAGCTTCACCTGGACGTTGGGTGACATAGGTGAAGATGCGCTAGGCACGAGGGGCA
This sequence comes from Penium margaritaceum, assembly GCA_023375785.1. Lineage (NCBI taxonomy): Eukaryota > Viridiplantae > Streptophyta > Zygnematophyceae > Desmidiales > Peniaceae > Penium > Penium margaritaceum. The sequence goes on from SZWC01017305.1 coordinate 31,088, forward strand.
GGTCCTCAGCGAAGCGAGTAGACAGGGTCTGCACATAGGCAGCCTGGTGGACGTGCAGGATGCCTTGGGAGTGATCATGCTCGAGTTCCATGCCCATGACTCGGGCAGACCCGAGATCCTTCATCTGGTAGGCGGCGTGTAGCAAGTCCTTGACACGCTGGATGGCGGCCGTGTCTGGCAACGCAATGAGGAGATCGTCGACGTAGACCAGAACTACGACAAAGGTCTGACCTCGTGGGCTGACGAAGAGAGCGGGGTCAGCGGTGCTGCGTTGGAGGTCACCACGGAGAAGCGTGCTGCTGATCTCCTGGTTCCAGCACCGAGACGACTGCTTCAGGCCATAGAGGGCCATCCGCAGCCGCCAAACTCTCCCAGTGCCGTTGTCGAAGCCTGGGGGCTGCACCATGTAGAGCTCCTCACCCTCCAGTGAGCCATGGAGGAACGTGTTACTCACGTCCATCTGGTGCAGCTCCCACCCATGCTGGGTAACCATGTTGAAGAGCGCTCGGCTAGTGGAGAACTAAAACGGCTGGGGCAAAGATCTGGTCGTAATCGACCCAAGGGACCTGAGCAAACCCCTTTGCTGTGAGACGGGCCTTGTACTTGTCCAATGACCCATCAGGCTTCCACTTGCGCTGAAAGACCCACTTGGTACCAATGGCCTTCCGACCTAGAGGGAGGTCCATGAGGTCATACACGTGGTGCTGTCGGATAGCAGTGAGCTCCTCGACACAGGCAGCATCCCAATGTGTGGCCTCAGGAGAGGCTCGAGCCTCGCGTAGGGTGGCTGGGTCCTCCGGGCGTGCTGTGGACCGGACTAAGAGGGCGTGTGCATCACGAGCTCCAGGTGGGATGCGGGCGAGTGCAGCCATGACAGCATGCCGATGCTCGTGATGAAGCATGGCGTAGCCCAGTGCAGAGCCTGGGTGAAGGTCTGCGATGATGGCCGAAGTGGTCAGGCCGAGAGCCTTCGTGCCAGGGTCCCCATTCACGACCGTGGGAGTGGAGGAGACACGTGGAGCCATAGGGGATCGAGGCGCCACGGGACGCGGTGCGACGGTATGCACGCTCACTGTCGGACGAGGTTGGAGGCTGTCGCCTGGGCCACGTGTGTAGCGCGGTCGGGCAGGAGATGGCACTGGGTCCGACGGGCCAACAGAGGGGGATGGGGCTACTGGCCCGCAGGAGCCAGCGGACGCGACTGGGGATGCCGGCCCGGAGGGGCCAGCGGACGCGACTGCGGCTGTCGGCCTGGAGGGGCCAGCGGACGCGACTGGGGCTGTCGGCCCGGAAGGGCCAGCGGACTCGACTGGGGCTGCCGGCCCGGAGGGGCCAACGGACGCGACGGGGCCTGCTGGCCCGGAGGGGCCAGCGGACTCGACGGGGGCAGTTGGCTTGGAGGTGCCGGCGGACGCGGTTGGAACTACTGGCCGGGAGGGGCCAGCGGACGCGGCTGGGACTGCTGGCCTGGGAGGGCCAGCGGACGCGACTGGGGTTGCCGGCCCGGAGGGGCGATCGGACTCGACGCGGGCAGCTGGCTCGGAGGTGCCAGTAGACGCGGCTGGGACTGCTGGCCCGGGAGGGCAAGCGGATGCAACTGGGACTGCTAGCCCGGGAGGGCCAGAGGACGCGATAGGGGCTACCGGCTCAGAGGGACGGAGTGATGTGTCACCCGGAAGCGACAGGACGGAGGACGGACTCACCACTCCCCCACATGACGGGAGGGACACGGACGAGCCGGAGCGGATGAGGTCGCGGGGAAACAGATCCTCGAAGAAGAGGGCATCGTGGGACTCAACGATGCAGTGACGGGATGGGTCCCAGAAGCGCCAGGCCTTAGACTGACGAGACACACCGAGGAAGGTGCAGGGGCGTCCGCGGGGGGCGAGCTTGCCACCCTATTGTGGGGCGGGCAGCCACACAATNGGGGCTACCGGCTCAGAGGGACGGAGTGATGTGTCACCCGGAAGCGACAGGACGGAGGACGGACTCACCACTCCCCCACATGACGGGAGGGACACGGACGAGCCGGAGCGGATGAGGTCGCGGGGAAACAGATCCTCGAAGAAGAGGGCATCGCGGGACTCGACGATGCAGTGTCGGGATGGGTCCCAGAAGCGCCAGGCCTTAGACTGACGAGACACACCGAGGAAGGTGCAGGGGCGTCCGCGGGGGGCGAGCTTGCCACCCTATTGTGGGGCGGGCAGCCACACAATGGCCACGCAGCCCCAGACGCGAGCCGGGAGGAGGTCAGCACGCCGACGGCACCAGTGCTGGTATGGCGTGGACTGGCAAGGAAGGGGACCGTGGGGAATCCGGTTCCAGACCCAGGTCATGTAGGCCATGGCTTCAAAATAGAAGCCATCAGAGAGACCGGAATCGACCTGCATGGTGTGGAAGGCATCCACCATGGTACGGTTCCACCACTCGGATACGCTGTTATGGGCGGGTGTGTAGGGCGCCGACGTCTCATGGTGGACCCCGTGGGAGGCGAGAAAGGATGTGGCCTCACACATGTACTCTCCACCGCGATTGGAGCGAAAGCGGAACTGCAGGGGAGGTAACGGCAGGGGATGCAAGGGCCTCCGTACGATGGAGCTGGGACTCCTGGCGATGCGGAGGAAGAGCTCATATGCCCAAGGCGTGAGGGTACCCTGGGCCGCCATGGTGGAGAGGACGTCCTAGGGGTAGTGTACAAATATGTCTGTGTACGCGCTGGTGGCGCCGCGCTTGATGGCGAGGAGCGCGGACAGAGGGGACGGAGCAGATTTGCCGAGACGACGAAGGATGCCCTCCGCCCGCTGCCAGTAGGTAGTGACCGTCTCGGTCTCCCCCATGTGCAGGGAGTTGAATTTCCGGAGCAGACGGCTGATCTCAGCATCGCTGGACAGGCGATGGGGCCTGGTGAGGACATGCCATGTGGCTGTAGGGTCTGGGATGTCGCCAGCAGTGAAGTCGCCGAGGAAAGGCTCTAGGGCCAGGCGGGAAGCTGGAGGGGCGACTGGGACAAGGGCGCGGACGGCGCAACCAGCGTCATATAACTGGTCCGCCTGGGTGGAGTCGTAAGGGAGGGTGTAGTATGCCCACAGGCCCTCACCCTGCGCCCAGATCTGGAAGCTGAGCTCCCAGCTCCGGAACTGCTCGCCGGCCTGAAGCGGCGGCGGCGGCGTCTCAAAGTCCTTCTGCCTGCGGCCGGTACCCAGAGTGGGACGAAGGACAGAGGTCACTATCTGCGGCTGGCGCTGAGTCTGCTGTTGTGCCAGTTAGTACGTGGCAGCAGACACAGCTGCACTGGCTTGCCCAGAAGGGACGAAGGACGGTAGCACACTAGAGGCAGTCTGGGCGGCTACTGGCTATAGCGCTGCAAGCTGTTGCGTCAAGGCGGCGAGCTGTTGCTGAAGAGCAGTGAGGGGGTCAGGATTGCTGCCAATGACACCAGTGGGCTGCTGCTGCTGGTGGTGCTGCTGATGCTGCTGCTGCTGCTGCTACAGTTGCTGCTGCTGTGGCTATTGCTGTTGCTACTGCTGTTGCTGCTGATGCTGCTGCTGCAGTCGCTACATGAAAGGGGGGGTAGGGGTCCCTACAACAGAGGAGGATCCCTCCTCACCGTGGCTACCAGCCATGGTGTAATGTCGCTTGGTTGTTTCCCTTTCCCTTTTTTGTTTTTTTTTTGTGTTGAGTGCTGCTGATGTGAACAGTGACGTCAGCCGAGGATGGCTGACGTCAGCAGAGACTACTGCGTGTATGCAGTGCTACTGGTTTCCCCCTTGTGTTTTTTTTTGTTTTTTGTTGATGGTGTCAGCAATGACGGCACTAGTAACGGCAGCGGACGGCCGCTGACGTCAACAACGGTGGATGCAGTCGCTATTGTAGGGCTGCAGCCGCGGTGTTGTTGGTACTGTCGCCGCTGCTGCTGTGGCTGTTGCGGCTGCTGCTGCTGCTGCTGCGGTGGCTGGTGCTGCTGCCGTTCTTGTTGCTGAGTCGGCTGCGGCTGCGGCTACTACTGCGGGTGCTGTGGCTGCGGCTGCTGCTGTTGTTGCAGCTGTGGCTGCTGCTGCTACTTGCTGTGGCTGTGGCTGCGGCTGTTGCTACTGCTACTGCAGCTACTGCTCTTGCTTGCTACGGCTACAGCAACAGCTGCTGCTGGCTGCTGCTGCTGCTGCGGCGGCTGCTGCTGCTTGCTACGGCTGCGGCTGTTGTTGCTGCTGCAGCTGCTATTTTCTGCGCCTGCAGCAACGGCTGCTACTACTGCTGCAGCTACCACGGCTGTGTGCTGCAGCCGCGGCTGCTGTTGCTGCTGTAGTTGTGGCTGCAGCTGCGGCTGCTGCTGCTTCTACGGCTGCTGCTGCTGCTACGGCTGCGGCTGCTGTGGCTGCAACGAACAGGAGAAAAGGGGGGGGGTCCCTGCGCGTTTTTTGTTTTGTTTTTTGTTTTTCTTGCCCGTCGCTACGAGCTCGCTGCTCCCTACGAGTGACAAGTTGCGAGCAGCGAGCTCGTTGCTTGCTGCTAGCAGCAGGCAGCGAGCTCGCTGCCTGCAGCTCGCTGCTCGCAGCAAGCAGCGAGCTGTTGGCAGCTGCAGCTGTTGCTGTTGCAGCTGCGGCTGCGGCTGTTGCTGCTTTTGCTGCTTGCTGCGGCTGCGGCTGCTGCTACTGCTGCAGCTGCTGTTGCTGCTGCTTACTGCAGTTGCTGCTACTGCTACGGCCGCCTACTACTGCTCCCGCCGGCTGCTTCTGCTGCGCAGTGCTGCTGTTGCCGGCTGCTGCTCGCTGCCGCTGCTGCTGCTGCCGGCTGCTGCTGCTGCGGGCTACTGCTGCTACGAGCTACTGCTGCTGCCAGCTGCTACTGTGTGCTGCTGCTGCTGGCTGCTGCTGCCACTGCTCCCTACTGCGGCAAGCTGCTGCTGCTGCTGCTTCTGGTTGCTGCTATTAGTCACACCTGGAGGACGTCGCCGCGTGCGACGTCGCTAGCAAGGGCCTCACGTGGCTGGCCGCTCACCTCCTTGCGTCAAACGTGGAGTCACTGCTGCCGGAAAAAATCCGGCAGCATTTCCCCTGGCCCAGTGGCCGTTGGAAAAATATTGACGCCGCCACCAGGCGGGTCAATGCTGCTGGAAAAAATCCGGCAGCATTCCCCTGCACTGGCGCATATGGAGGTCCGCCGGCGATGTCTGGCACCTGTACATCAGTCTTCTGCTGCTGCTGCTACGCTCTGGCTCTGATACCAGGACAGAAATGCTAGGCAGCAGGTTGGGGCAGCAGCGTTGTTGATGTAGCGTGCGGGCTTCCATGCTAGTTGCTTAAGTCAGCTGCCCCCTCAGTCTGCTGCCCTAGAGACTAAGTCTGGAAGCTCTGGGTTTGCTACTCATAAGTGCGCGCGCTAGTGTTAGCGCCAGAAAGCAGCTGGAAAAGTGAAAGTAACTGATTAGCAATCAAGAATGAGACACAATGGGAGACCCCTCCAAGAACTAGCCTCCCCCCGTCTCTGTAGAGCTTGTAACTCAGTTCAACAGCCAATCAGAAAATAGCTCTATTTTCAGGCTTGCAGGTTTTCTCTGTGAGGCCTGCCAGACGACCGACAGCCCAAAACCCGGGCGTCGTCCGTTTTGCCTGAAAACTGGACCATACCATAATACCAACACTGCGAACGCAGCCGTGCGGTCAGAAACAGCTAGAAAAATAGTAGCAAGGAGTTATGACTACCTGAACCCAGGCAGTGCCTATGATGGTCCAAGACGCCGAACAGGGCCATGAAACATGCAACAAGGACCCTATGCAGAGCATGACGATGCAGACGCGATGGGACGCGCTGGACGTATGCAGAGAGCAACTGCGGTGGCAGTGACCGCCGGCAGCACGACCGCCGAGGAGGCCTGCCGATGGAGCTGAGCACGTCGCCTGAGAGAGGAGGCTCCTGCGAACTGCGAGTAGACCTCAGCGTGCGTCGGGTCCATCGGACGACACTCCATCAGCGTCAAGTCTCGCCGTCAGTCATCTGCACGCCGATGTACACAAGCCGGGAGGACACAACAAAGCAGAATGAGAGATGCACAAAAAACCAACAAGCCGTGAGCGAAAAACAAGATAGAGTCACAAGGGAGCGAGGTGATACATGCCGGTTGACTGGGCCACCCACTCGAGACACTCGAAGTGGGGCCAGGACGCCATCCAGGGATCGAACAAAACCGGTGAGCGAGCGAGCTCACGGGTGATTTGTCACATCTCGGAATAATCCGGTCGTGTAGTCCCGAGGGATAAGAAACCCAGCATCACCCGTTTACCACATGCATGACTAAATCACAGTAACCACATCAACCACGAGCATGTGTCGGTGCATGTTTCCTTGTGCTACACTTGTTCCATGTCATTCTACTAAGAAACCAAGCACGTCAATCTGGTCAATTGTAACCATGGTATAAAAAACTCTCATGTACAATGAGATTGGGTGCTGTGTGCGCCACTCTTGCTGCAATTCCAACTCTGTGTGCCCCATGGTGTGAGTTAGGACATAACAACGGAGAGCTTTGATCCAAGTCAATCACCTGCACTGATATTGCCTTCCTCTCTCTCTCTCTCTCTCTCTCTCTCTCTCTATGTGTGTGTGTGTGTGTGTGTATGTGTGTATGTGTGTGTGTGTGTGTGTGTGTGTGTGTGTG
>SZWC01017305.1:40281-53401 GCA_023375785.1 Penium margaritaceum
GGGGGGGGGGGGGGGGGGCTCTGAAGTCTCAATAGATCCAGAGGTCTGCAATGCAGGCGTCTGAGATAAGTCAAGAGTGGAATGTGTAGGTAACTACATGGAGAGACCGGCGAAGGGCTGTGCCAAAGCACGGGTAGGCACTAATGCTAACTCAACAGAAGCAAAGGGAGAAGGGGTAGACGACAACTCCGGGGAAGAGGCAGTTTGTGAGCTTGATGACAGGCTAGGAGAATCATCATCCGTGAAAGAGACAGATGAAGACGGAGGACAAGAGGAAGGACCAGAGGTAGGAGCCGTCCCGGAGGAGTCCCCGCGAGGAGGGGTGCCCGCAAGACCGGGGGTTGGGACAGAACCACTCCTCCTAAGCCGACGGAGCGAGCACACGTACGAAGGTGGAGCGACTAGGGATAAGTCACGAGGAAAGATATCCTCAAAGGAGAGAGCATCTCAGGATTCAATGACCCGGGAGCGATGATTGTCCCAGAAGCGCCAAGCTTTAGACATAGCAGAAACACCAAGAAAGGTGCAATGACGTTCACGGGGGCTAAGCTTGCCGTCTTAAAGGTCCCCAGGGAGCCAGACAACAGCGAAACAACCTCAAACGCGAGCAAGTCGAATGTCTGCACGACGACCAAACAATCGCTCAAAAGGGGTGACGTGACAGGGAAGAGGACCATGGGGAACACAATCCCAGACCCAGGTCATGTATGACATGGCCGCGAAAGAAAAGAGAGGGAGTAGGTCAGAAGTACTAAGAAAGATGCGGTTCTAGCGTCCGGAGTCGCCATTTGTTGGGGTGTGTATGGAGTGGAAGGCATGCCCTTTCTTCTTCTTGTCACCAAAAGCCATGTGGGTTGCTCTGTAGGGAAAACCACAAAAGCGGTGGGACTGAAATCTGACTCCATTTCTCGAGGGTTCCAAATCCGTGAAACCTTTGATGTCCAAGCAAAAGTTTGGCCAAGTCAGTGATGATGTCATCACCCATGATGATGGCATGTGCATGAATTTTGTCCAAATCAACGGAAAACTTGGACCAATGATGCAAAAGAAGGGTGTTGAACGCAATGGTGGTGGTTTGGTGAAAAACAAGCTTTACAAATGGTCAAAAGCATCACTTTTTTGTCACAACCTGTGTAGCGGATTCAACGGAATCCTTGGCCGACTAGGTCAAAATTGCGGTGCTTGAGGGTCTCTGACCCTCAACCCATCCCGTCTCAACGCCCACAGTCCCACGTGACCCCGCTTGAGCCACGTGGCTCCTTTGATCGGTCGGCGTGGCACTGCCACGCTACACCCCCCCAACTAGGAGTGAGAGCCGCCTCGGCATCTCCGGTAATCCCGACGTGGGATTTCGAGCCCTGGCGCTCTGATACCAATGTAGCGGATTCGACGGAATCCTTGGCCGACTAGGCCAAAACCGTAGTGCTTGAGGATCTCTGACCCTCAAGCCATCCCGTCTCACTGCACAAAGTCCCAGGTGACCCTGCTTGAGCCACATGGCTCCTTCGACCGGTCAGCGCGGCACTGCCACGTTACAGATGTAGAAAAATCTATATGTAGAAAAATCCTAGATCTGAGAGCGGGTTTTTGTTTCTTGCATTCTAAACAGCACAAAACAAAGTGTGAGGGAATGTGATTGACAGGTTATGACCAGGGCTTTTAAACGAGCCCTTACACGACTAAACGGTGGTCATTTGGGTCGTTACGCTCTCACACGTCCGGGATGGTGGTAGGTGCGACCTAACGAAAACTTCTCAGAAGATTCACGCACCGCACAGGGACATCACATGTCCCAAATTGTGTTGGAAAGGGTAGGATGACCCTAAACTGCATGCATGCAGGTATAATAGTGATGCGGTTGTAACTTTCGTCACAAAGGTGTTTGCGCTGCTACAATCTGCTACGAAGGGTCACCGTCCTTTGGTGGGTCCAGCCAGGACCGTGGCTTTAGCGATGACTCACAGCTGCTATCACTGCTGCATCTCTGCTGCGAATGTTAGCGAGAAATGTGTCGCTACTTTGATACCATGAGAAACTACTACAAAGCTTCCTAGCCTAGCTGCTCTTTATGTGGCGACATTTTCCATTTAGCTAGTGTTGGTTTTTGCGCTCATTGTGCTCTGTTGTGTCCTCCCAGCTTGTGTACATTGGCATGCAGATGACTGACGGCGAGACTCGACGCTGATGGAGTGTCGTCCGGTAGAGCTGAAGCACGCTGAGGTCGTCTCGCAGTTCGCTGCAGCCTCCTCTCTCCGGCGACGTGTTCAGCTCCATCGGCAGGCCTCCTCGGCGGTCGTGCTGCCGGCAGTCACTGCCACCGCAGTCGCTGTCTGCATGCGTCCAACGCGTACTGTCGTGCCTGCGCCGTCATGCGCTTCCTAGGGTCCCTGTTGCATGTTGCATGGCCTTGTTCGGCAGCATAAACCATCGTGGGCACTGCCTGGGTTCAGGCTGCCATAACTCCTCGCTACTATTTTTCTAGCAGATTCTGACCGCCTGGCTGCGTTTGCAGCGTTGGTATTATGGTATGGTCCAGTTTTCAGGCAAAACGGACGACGCCCGGGTTTTGGGTTGTCGGCCGTCTGGCAGGCCTCACCGAGAAAATCTGCCAGCCTGAAATTAGCTATTTTCTGATTGGCTGATGAGCTGAGTAACAAGCTATACAGAGCTGGGGGGGTGCTAGAACTTGGAGGTGTCCCCCATTGCTGTTCATTCTTAATTGCTAATCATTTACTATCAGTTTCGAGGTGCTTTCTGGCGCTAACACTGGCGCACACACTTCTGAGTAACAAACCCAGAGCTTCCAGACTTAGACTCTAGAGCAGCAAACTGAGGGGGCAGCTGACTTAAGCAACGAGTGTGGAAGCCCGCACGCTGCATCAACAACGCAGCTGCCCCAACCTGCTTCCTAGTTTCTTTCTTGGTATCAGAGCCAGAGCGTAGCAACAGCAGAAGCACACTGACGTACAGGTGCCAGACAACGCCGGCGGACTTCCATACGCGCCAGTGCAGGGGAAATGCTGCAGGATGTTTTCTGGCAGCATTGACCCGCCTGGTGGCGGCGTCAAAATCTTTCCCACGGCCACTAGGCCAGGGGAAATGCTGCCGGATTTCTTCCGGCAGCACTGACCCCCACGCTGGACACAAGGAAGTGAGCGGCCGACCACGTTAGGCCCCTACTGACGACGGCGAAAGACAGTGACATCCTCAGGTGTGACTGATAGCAGCAGCCAGCAGGAGCAGCAGCAGCTTGCCACGGCAGCGAGCAGTGGCAGCAGCGGCCAGCAGCAGCAGCAGATAGCAGCGGCTGGCAGCAGCAGCAGCCTGCAGCAGCAGCAGCCGGCAGCACCAGTAGCTACAGCGAGCAGCAGCCAATAGTAGTAGATGTTCGTAGCAGCAAGCAGCAGCAGCAGCAGGCGGCAGCAGCAGCAGCCGGCTGTAGCAGCTTGCAGGCATTGCACCTGCAGCAGCCCATAGCAGCAGTTGCTGCAGCTGCGCGCAGCCAGCTGCTCGCAGCGAGCAGCGAGCTGCTCGCTACGAGCAGCCAGCTGCTCGCACCGAGCAGCGAGCTGCTTACTGCGAGGAGCTCACAGCGAGCAAGCAAAACCAAAAAAAAAACAAAAAAAAACAGGGACCCCCCNCACCTGCAGCAGCCCATAGCAGCAGTTGCTGCAGCTGCGCGCAGCCAGCTGCTCGCAGCGAGCAGCGAGCTGCTCGCTACGAGCAGCCAGCTGCTCGCACCGAGCAGCGAGCTGCTTACTGCGAGGAGCTCACAGCGAGCAAGCAAAACCAAAAAAAAAACAAAAAAAAACAGGGACCCCCCTGCCCCCCCCGATCTGTCCCTCTGTTAAGGAGTAGCAGCAGCAGCCGTTGCACCAGCAGCAGCAGCAGCAGCAGTAGTAGTAGTAGCTACGGCAGCAGCAGCAGCTGCAGCAGCCACAGCAGCAGCACCAGCAGCAGTAGTAGCAACTACAGCAGCAGCAGTAGCAGCACAGCAGCAGCAGAAGCAGCAGCAATGGTAGCAACAGCGGCAGCAATAGCAGCGGCAGCAGCAGCAACAGCATCAACAGCAGCGGCTGCAGCAACCACTGCTGATGTCAGCAGCTGTCTGCTGACGTCACTGCTGACGTCATCAACCACATACAAAAAAAAGGGGAAAACCAGGAGGACACCATGGGACTCTACTTAAGTCTGCCATCCTTGGCAGACGTCACTCTTGACATCTGCAGCACACACCCAACAACAAAGGACACAAAAAGAAACAAGGCTTTGGACACACCATGGCTGACTCTCACGAGACGGAGGGGTCCTCCTCTGCACGGGGGACCCCTACCTCCCCTTTCTTGCGGCGCCTGCAGCAGCAAGAGCAGCAGCAGCAGCAGCAGCAGCAGCAGAAGCAGCAGCGGCAGCCGCAGCAGCGGCAACAGCTGCAACAGCCACACCAGTCGCCGTAGTAGCAACAGCAGCAGCAGCAGCAGCCGCTACACCAGCACCAGCAGCAGCAACAGCAGAGGTAGCAGCAGCAGCAGTAGTAGCAACAATAACAGCAGCAACAGCAGCGGCTGCCACTACAGCAGCAACAGTAGCAGCATCGGCAGCAGCAGCAGCAGCAGCCGCTGGAGCCCCAGCAGCCCACTGGTGTCATCGGCGATGACCTTGATCCCATCGTGGCTCTCCAGCACCAACTCGCCGCCTTGACGCAGCAGCTTGCCGCGCTACAGCCACCAGCCTCCCAGCCTGCCACTAGTGTGCTGCCGTCATTTGTCTCTCTAGGACACGCCAGCCCGGCTGTGTCAGCTGCCACATATTACCTGGCATAGCAGTAGACTCAGCGCCAGCGGCAGATAGTGACCTCCGTCCTTGGCCCCACTCTGGGTGCCGGCCGCAGGCAGAAGGACTTTGAGACGCCGCCGCCGCCACTTCAGGCCGGCGAGCAGTTCCGGAGCTGGGAACTCAGCTTCCGGATCTGGGCCCAAGGTGAGGGTCTCTGGATGTACTACACCCTCTCTTATGACTCCACCCAGGCCGACTAGCTGTATGACGCTGGTCGCGCCGTTCGTGCCTTAGTCCCATTCGCTCCTCCGGCGTCCCGCCTGGCCCTCGAGCCTTTCCTCGGCGACTTCACCCCTGACGTCCCTCCAGACCCTGCCGCCGCCTGGCATGTCCTCACCAAGCCCCATCGTCTGTCCAGCGACGCTGAGATCAGTCGCCTGCTCCGGGAGTTCAACTCCCTACACATGGGGGAGACTGAGACGGTCACTGCCTACTGGCAACGGGCAAAGGACATCCTTCGACGTCTCGGCACATCCGCTTCGCCCCCTCTGTCCGCGCTTCTCACCATCAAGCACGGCGCCACAAGCGCGTACGCGGACGTCTTCGTGCACTACCCTCAGGACGTCCTCTCCACCATGGCGGCCCAGGGCACCCTCATGCCCTGGGCGTACGAGCTCTTCCTCCGTGTTGAGGAAGCTCGACAGGAGTCCCAGCTCCATCGCATGGAGGCGCTTGCATCCCCTGCCGTCGCCTCCCCTACCGGTGCCTCCCTCCCCGTCGCTTCACCTGCCGTTNCACATCCGCTTCGCCCCCTCTGTCCGCGCTTCTCACCATCAAGCACGGCGCCACAAGCGCGTACGCGGACGTCTTCGTGCACTACCCTCAGGACGTCCTCTCCACCATGGCGGCCCAGGGCACCCTCATGCCCTGGGCGTACGAGCTCTTCCTCCGTGTTGAGGAAGCTCGACAGGAGTCCCAGCTCCATCGCATGGAGGCGCTTGCATCCCCTGCCGTCGCCTCCCCTACCGGTGCCTCCCTCCCCGTCGCTGCACCTGCCGTTGCCTCCGTGGCCGTTGCCTCCTCCGCCGCAGCTACCTCATCATCGTCAAAAACAAAGAAGAAGCGCAAGAACAGAAAAGGCAAGGGTCCCTTGCAACAGCAGCAGCAGCAGTCGTCGACCGGATCCAGCGGTGGTGGCGCAGTCTGCCACAACTGCGGTCGGCCTGGACACGGGTGGTACACATGCCCTCTGCCGACGGACGAGGCCTGCGTCATCGCCACCCTGCGACGCCAGCGGGAGTACCGTCTCGCCTCTGCCGCCGTCGCTACTGCTGACACTCCGACCTCGTCCAGCAGCTCGGCCGCTCCGACAGTTTCGCCTGTCCTGCAGACGCCCCCGCAGCAACAGTACTACTCCCAGCCATCAGCGCTTCCGCTTCCTTCGCCGACCCAGTCCTCTTACTACCCGGGCTCCGGCGCTGTGACTCCGTACTCGGCCTACAATCCCGGGCCATCCTCCCGTGAGCGTCAGCTGGAGCAGTACATCGCGCTCCAGCTTGGCCTGCCTCGCCCTCCACCACAGGGAAGTGCGAGTTGCGTCACTTCTTACCCTCCTGGACAGCCCTGTATGCCTGAGTCTGAGCTGCGGTCCTGTCCCGACTCTTCATCTATCTCGTCGTCTCCTGTGGTCTCCTCCACCCCACTCCTTGACGACATCGCATGGCTTGACGATTGGCAGTTTCGTTTCGTGCCCCCTTCCACCGCGTCCGCGTCCCTTGCTTGCTGTCATGTGACCGTCAGCGATCTGGCGACCCTTGTCCAGGACCCTGCTGAGACATGGATCATCGACTCCGGGGCCACGCATCACATGACGGCCTCTCGCGAGGCCTTCAGTCTGCTTGGCCCTGTCGACGATGTCTCCGGTGTCCGAACGGGCTCCGGACATGTGGTACCGGTCCGTGGTGTTAGTGTGGTTCGTTTCCGTGGTCCTGCCGGTGACGTCTTTCTGACTGATGTTCTCTTCGTCCCTGGTCTCGAGCTCAGCCTCCTTTCCGTTACTGCCCTTGACCGCATGAGCATGGACGTTGTGCACTCGCGTGGTGTTGGCACTGTGTCATTGCATCCGTCTGGTCTTGTCATCCTGCATGCAACCGCCCGTGGCAACCTGTGGCATGTCCCTCGCCTCTTCTCTTCCTCTCCCGTCTCTGCCTCGTCGGACGCCACAGGCCATGTTTTCGTGACCAGTACGCTTTCTCCTCAGCACACCCGCCTCTTGCACCGCCGCCTTTGTCACGTCCATTCCGNCTTGACCGCATGAGCATGGACGTTGTGCACTCGCGTGGTGTTGGCACTGTGTCGTTGCGTCCGTCTGGTCTTGTCATCCTGCATGCAACCGCCCGTGGCAACCTGTGGCATGTCCCTCGCCTCTTCTCTTCCTCTCCCGTCTCTGCCTCGTCGGACGCCACAGGCCATGTTTTCGTGACCAGTACGCTTTCTCCTCAGCACACCCGCCTCTTGCACCGCCGCCTTTGTCACGTCCATTCCGCCGCCATAGACAGCATGCTCCGCACCCAGCCGGCCAAGGGCCTTGACCCGGAGACTATCCCTCTCCCGTGCCCGACTGAGTGCATTGATTGCGCTCAGGGGAAGATGCATCGCTCCACGTACCCCTTGTCTTCCTCCTGTGCGTCTGTCCCTCTTGACCTGGTCCACTCGGACGTCATGGGCCCTCTCCCCACCGCGTCCGTTGGGGAACACGGCCACTATGTCCTCACCCTCACGGACGACTATTCCCGCTACCGCTGGGTCTTCTGCCTCCGGCAGAAGAGCGATGTCGCTCGGGCCGTTCAAGACTGGCTCGTCCTTGCAGAATGCGAGTGTGGCCGTCCTCTTCGCCGCTTTTGCTCTGATCGCGGCGGCGAGTACATGGGCGAGGCCACGACCTTTCGCGCCTCCCGCGGCATCCACCATGAGACGTTTGCGCCCTACACACCCGCCCAGAACGGCGTCTCCGAGCGCTCGAACCGCACCATGGCCGACGCCGTCCGCATTATGCGCGTTGAGTCCGGTCTATCCGATGGCTTCTATTTTGGGGCCATGGCCTACATGACCTGCGTATGGAACCGGATTCCCCACGGTCCTCTTCCCCGCCAGTCCACACCCTAACAGCACTGGTGCGGTCGGCGCGCGGACCTCCGCCCGGCTCGCGTCTGGGGCTGCGTCGCCATTGCATGGCTGCCGGCCCCACAGCAGCGCGGCAAGCTCGCCCCGCGCGGCCGCCCCTGTACCTTCCTCGGTGTGTCTCGTCAGTTTAAGGCCTGGCGGTTCTGGGACCCGTCCCGACACTGCATCGTCGAGTCCCACGATGCCCTCTTCTTCGAGGACCTGTTTCCCCGCGACCTCATCCGCTCCGGCTCGTCCGTGTCCCTGCCGTCGCGAGGGGGAGTGGTGATTCCGTCCTCCGTCCTGTCGCTTCCGGGTGACACAGCACTCCGTCTCTTTGAGCCGGTAGCCCCTGTCACATCCTCTGAGCCAGCAGCCCCAGTCGCGCCCGCTGGCCCCTCCGGGCCAGCAGCGCCGGTCGCGTCCGCCGGCCCCTCCAGGCCAGCAGCCCCAGACACGTTCGCTGGCCCCTCCGGGCCAGCAGCCCCAGTCACGTCCGCTGGCCCCTCCGGGCCGGGAGAGCCGGTCGCGTCCGCTGGCCCCTCCGGGCCAGCAGCCCCAGTCGCGTCCGCTGGCCCCTCCGGGCCAGCAGCGCCGGTCGCGTCCGTTGGCCCCTCCGAGCCAGCAGCCCCAGTCACGTCTGCTGGCCCCTCCGAGCCAGCAGCGCCGATCACGTCCGCTGACCCCTCCGGGCCAGCAGCCGCAGTCGCGTCCGCTGGCTCCTCCGGGCCAGCAGCCCCAGTCGCGTCCGCTGGCCCCTCCTTGCCAGTAGCCCCAGTCGCATCCGTTGGCTCCTCCGCGCCAGGCGTCCCGTCTGCCTCCGTTGGCCCGTCGGACTCGGTGAGATCTTCTGCCTGGTCGCGCTACACATGTGGCCCATGCGGCAGCCTGCGACCTCGGCCGACAGTGTAGACCGTCGCACCGCGTCCTGTGGCGCCTCGACCCCCTGTGGCTCCACTGTCTCCTCCACTCCCTCGGTCGTGAGTGGGGACCTTGGCACGAAAGCTCTCGGCCTGACCACCTCGGCCATCATCTCCGACCTTCACCCGGGCTCTGCACTGGGCTATGCCATGCTTCATCACGCGCATCAGGATGCTGTCATGGGTGTCCGCATCCCACCTGGAGCTCGTGATGCACACGCCGTCTCAGTCCGGTCCACAGTACGCCCGGAGGACCCAACCACCCTACGCGAGGCTTGAGCCTCTTCTGAGGTCGCACATTGGGATGCCGCCTGCGCCGTGGAGCTTGCTGCTATTCGGCAGCACCATGTGTACGACCTCGTTGACCTCCCTCCAGGTCGGAAGGCCATTGGCGCCAAGTGGGTCCTTCGGGACAAGTGGAAGCCTGACGGGTCCTTGGACAAGTACAAGGCGCGTCTCACAGCAAAGGAGTTTGCTCAGGTCCCTGATTACGACCACATCTTCGCCCCTGTTGGTCGGTTCTCCACTAGCCGGGCGCTCTTCAGCCTGGTTGCCCAACATGGGTAGGAGCTGCATCAGATGCACGTGAGCAACGCGTTCCTCCATGGCTCACTAGAGGGTGAGGAGCTCTACATGGTACAGCCCCCAGGCTTCGACGACGGTACTGGGAGAGTTTGGCGGCTGCGGAAAGCCCTCTATGGTCTGAAGCAGTTGCCTCGGTGCTTGAACGAGGAGATCAGCAACACACTTCTCAGTGGTGGCCTCCAGCGTAGCACTACTGACCCCGCACTCTTTCTCAGTCCACGAGGTCAGACCTTTGCCGCAGTTTTGGTATACGTTGACGATCTCCTCATTGCGTCGCCAGACACGGCCGCCATCTAGCGTGTCAAGGACTTGCTACACGCCGCCTACCAGATGAAGGATCTCGGGTCTGCCCGAGTCTTCCTGGGCATGGAGCTCGAGCGTGATCCCTCTCAGGGCATCCTACACCTCCACCAGGCTGCCTATGTGCACACCTTATCAGCTCGCTTCGCCGAGGACCTGCCCCTCGTGTCCAGCGCATCCTCACCCATGTCTCCTGACGGCCAGGTGAAGCTGAAGATATCTGACCCAGCTGTTGTGGGGGAGCCAATTGATGTGACCACGTATCTGCGGATCATCGGGTCACTGATGTTCCTGGCGAAGACGATGCGTCCAGACATCGCGTTCGCCGTCAACCTCCTGGCCCAATTCTTTCAGGATCCGCGTCACCTCCACTACGAAGCTGCGATCCGAGTGCTGCGCTATGTTGTCTCGACCCCTCCGCGAGGTCTCATGTTCCGCCGCCAGCCGTCCGTCGTCGTAGTGGGCTACACCGACAATGACTGGGCGGGCAGTCTAGACGGTAAGAGTCGCACAGGCTGGATCTTCCTGATCGGTGGCATAGCTGTGTCCTGGCGCAGTGGCAAGCAGGGGTGCATTGCACACAGCACTGCTGAGGCTGAGTACGTGGCCCTTGGCTCAGGCGCGTGTGAGAGTGTGTGGTTGCGTCGTCTGTTATCCGAGTTGCGTCAGTCTGTCGCATCCATCACTTTGCATTGTGACAATGAGAGTGCCATGGCCATTGCAGACAATGACGGTGTGCATCACACTCGCACAAAGCACATCAATGTTGAGTATCACTATGTGCGTTCGTTGTTGCACGACGGTAGCATCAGCATCGTGTGGGTTGAGACAGCACGGCAGCTGGCTGACTTCCTGACCAAGGCACTGAAGCGCGACTCGTTTAAGAAGGCTGTGAGTTCAGTCGGCGTGCGTCCGTGACTTGCTCTCTTTGTCTGTGCCTACACTTCTGCGTGTCCTGGGGGAGTGTGTGTGTTGACCGTGTCTCTGTCCGCCCATGTGCACTACGCCTGTGAGTCATGGGGGAGTGTTGGTTTTTGCGCTCATTGTGCTCTGTTGTGTCCTCCCGGCTTGTGTACATTGGCGTGCAGATGACTGACGGCGAGACTCGACGCTGATGGAGTGTCGTCCGGTGGAGCCGACGCACGTTGAGGTCGTCTCGCAGTTCGCTAGAGCCTCCTCTCTCCGACGACGTGTTCAGCTCCATCGGCAGGCCTCCTCAGCGGTCGCGCTACCGGCAGTCACTGCCACCGCAATCGTCGTCTGCATGCGTCCAGCGCGTATTGTCGTGCCTGCGTCGTCATGCGCTGCCTAGGGTCCCTGTTGCATGTTGCATGGCCCTGTTCGGCAGCATAAACCATCGTGGGCACCTCGTGGGTTCAGGCTGCCATAACTCCTCGGTGCTATTTTTCTAGCAGATTCTGACCGCCTGGCTGCGTTTGCAGCGTTGGTATTATGGTATGATCCAGTTTTGAGGCAAAACGGACGACGCCCGGGTTTTGGGCTGTCGGCCGTCTGGCAGGCCTCACCGAGAAAACCTGCCAGCCTGAAATTAGCTATTTTCTGATTGGCTGATGAACTGAGTAACAAGCTCTACAGAGACGGGGGGGGGGGGGGGGGGGGGGCTAGAACCTGGAGGGGTCCCCCATTGCTGTTTATTCTTGATTGCTAATCAGTTACCATCAGTTTCCAGCTGCTTTCTGGCGCTAACACTGGCGCGCACACTTCTGAGTAACAAACCGAGAGCTTCCAGACTTAGACTCTAGAGCAGCTGACTGAGGGGGCAGCTGACTTAAGCAACGAGCGTGGAAGCCCGCACGCTGCATCAACAACGCAGCTGCCCCAACCTGCTTCCTAGTTTCTTTTTGCTAGCACAATAACAAGGAAGCAGGTGTAAGAAACAGTAGAATCATTATTTTGTAACAATAACTATAACTATCCTATAAGAAACAACAAGATAGTTATAACTATTTATAACTTGGCCGAGAATCACTATTTTGTCCATAACTTTGCGCATAGACATCCAAACACAACAGTGTCTGAACATAGAGATGCGGAATCTCGAGCCAAACGCTACGATTGGTTACACAAGTCCGGCACCGATTGATAGACACAAAGTACAGAACATGGAAATCGGCCTCGAAAGCGAGTTTGCGTAGAAAACTTGAATGACTACCAAGATCATAGAGCACTCGTAACAAGCATCTAGAATGTCGTAGCAACTATCTTACAGCTACTTGTGGGTAGGATGACAACAGGTCGGTGCTCATACGCCAATTGGTCCGCATCAAGGATCTGCACAAGCGTGGACACGGCCGAGTGGACAAGCCATACGGACAGACTACGACTCACGTCCCCCCCCCCCCCCCCCCCTCTTGTTCCTTAGAGATTGCATGGACAGAAAATACATCTTTTCTGAGAGTGACATCTGTCGTAGCCCCTTGTCCGGTTAAGCCCTCTTTCGACATGATAGGTCCAAGATGATCCTCTTCCCAGTCAGAACAAACCCATTCTTCGTTGTGCGCTTTCTCTCTCCATGCATCAATGTGATGACAGAGTCGTCTTAGACTTAAGACCACCATGCTGAGCTCTTCCCAACAAGTCAGCAAACCATGTGCCGCGAATTAACCCTTGGCCTCTGTCTGGCCCAACACATGCCTGCTGGCTGCCGCAAAACCTCACTCTACTCGTGCAAAAGTGCACTGTGGCTGCTCAACAAATCTGGCATAGAACAGGAAGATGGGAGGTTGCCGAGTGTGGCCCATTCCAGTGCTCGACAGCTGTGTCGTCGCACGAGTGCTGTGGTCAAATGCTCTTGACCTCACGGGATTTGCCAGAAACGGTGAAGTTCTGGGTCCTGACCGGCACACTGCAAATTGCTCCACCACATCGCAGTGAAGCTACTGAATTGTCGAGCTGTTGAGGTACCGATTGCAAAGGCGCACCACACTTCACTACAGCACATGGGAGGGCAATGCAAGGGTGGCTCTGAGAGACTAAGACGTGAATGGGTGTGTGGAGGGTCGTCATTGCAGCTTGTGCTTGAAGGGTTGCACGAGGCCCTCTGCCACCGCGACTGCAGCCCATAGGAGATCTGGATGGTTCTCCAGACACAGCGGCTGCTCATGACGGACCCACAGTTGGCTGCTGCTGCCGCTGCTGCTGCTGCTACTGCCGCCGTCGCTGCTGCTGCTGCTGCTACTGCCACTGCTGCTGCTGCTGATGCCGCCGCCAGCGCAGCTGGAGGAGAATGCGGTGTACTGTGTCTCGTCCGCGTTGCCTGACCTGGTGGAGTTGTCCGACGCGTGCACCTCTGACGCTGACGGCGCCCCCTGTGCCTCCCTCTCTGCCATCCTTGTGAGAAATGGACTAATTATCTGTGA
>SZWC01017306.1:6702-36759 GCA_023375785.1 Penium margaritaceum
AACAGACTTCACAGGTAAGCAAGGTAAGAAGGTAAGTTGCATTCTTCCATCGCTTTCTTTCTGTCACAAACATACAAGGGAACATCATTTCCCAACAAACCATCTGAACAACACATTTCAGATTTCATTGGAATGCAGGTACGTAAGTTCGTAGGTAGGTATGTACGCAGGTACATAGGTATGTCTGTAGGTAGGTGTGTAGGTAGGTATGTAGGTAGATCAAGTACTAATAATATAGGGGAAATGCTGCCGATTTTATTTCGGAACAACCCATCTGAGGTTACATTGGGATGCATGTACGTAGGTTCGTAGGTAGGTAGGTAGGCAGGTACATAGGTATGTCTGTAGGTAGGTATGTCGATAGGTACGTAGGTAAATAAAGTACTAATACTATAGGGGAAATGCTGCCGAATGTTTTCCCGGAACAACCCATCTGAGGTTACATTGGGATGCATGTACGTGAGTTCGTAGGTAAGTGTGTAGGCAGGTACATATACATGTCTGTAGGTAGGTATGTAGGTAGGTACGTAGGTAGATCAAGTACTAATGATATAGGGGATTTGCTGCCGAATTTTTTCCGGAATAACCCATCTGAGGTTACATTGGGATGCATGTAGATGAGTTTGTAGGTAAGTATGTACGAAGGTACATAGGTATGTCTGTAGGTAGGTATGTCGATAGGTACGTAGGTAGATAAAGTACTAATACTATAGGGGAAATGCTGCCGAATTTTTCCCGGACAACCCATCTGAGGTTACATTGGGATGCATGTACGTGAGTTCGTAGGTAAGTATGTAGGCAGGTACATAGTTATGTCTGTAGGTAGGTATGTAGGTAGGTACGTAGGTAGATCAAGTACTAATAATACAGGGGAAATGCTGTCCTTTTTTTTCCAAAAAAACTCATCTGAGGTTACATTAGGATGCATGTAGGTGAGTTTGTAGGTAAGTATATAGGCAGGTACATAGGTATGTCAGTAGATAGGTATGTCGGTAGGTACGTAGGTAGATAAAGTACTAATAATTTGGGGGAAATGCTGCCCAATTTGTTTGCAAACGACCCATCTCTCGTTGCATTGGATGCATGTAGGTAATTTCTACATATGTATGAAGAAAGGCACATAGATTTATCTGAACGTAGGTATCTAGGTAGGTACCTAGATAGATTAAGTTCTAATTCCTATGGGGAAATGCTACCGAATTTCTTTAAGAAACAACCCATGAAAGGATGCCTTCGCATACATGTACATAGGTACGTATGAACATAGGTACGTAGAGATGTACGTAGTTAGTAAGGTACGATCGTAAGGGAAATGCTGCTGATTTCTTTAAGCAGTAGCAAATCGTATCCTTAAACATACCAACATGAATAAGAAGGAATGTAAGTATAGCCAAATAATTCCTATGTACTGAAACAAATCAGGAAAAAAAACAAAACAAACAAAGTGATTACAATAAGCTTACTATGTATCCCAAAAATTGACCATAAATATACCGTACATGGGTAAAAATGAATGTATGGATAGCCAAATAATTCCTATACACTCGACAACTATTATGAAGACTAAATACATGAGCAAATACCAATGTATTCACAACCGCAAATATACAACGTTTACATTAACTAGATTACATGAAACATTCATACTCTTCATTCCCGCTTCTTTCCCCATCTCTATACACCTTCATTTCATGCTATACATAACCACTTACTGTTGTTCACCCGGGAACACCACACAAGCGTATACCGTCCGTCCCAAGTGTTCCGGCAACCTCGCGGCAGTGCGGCCGACTGCCGTCAGACGTCCGCAAGAAAATCGCCGAAAAAAAAAACGAAGCGATTGCAATAAGGTTACAATGTAACCCAAAAAAAGGACGGGACCAGCTGACGTCAGCATTGTTTGTTGCTGACGTCATCAGGTCGTGCTGACGTCAGCAACCACTTGCTGACGTCAGCATTACACTTAGCCAAAATTTCAACCGAAAAGTCAAAAGTTGCCAGCGTTTCAACTCTGCGAGAAACACAGTCGGTTTTGAAATCCGGCAAAGTTGACCTGTCGTCCCATACTGAGCGGCGACATGAGGTCGCCCGACGACAAGGACAAGGGACCAGGTGATCCCTCCTCCTCTTCTTCAGGGGTATTGAGCCCTCGCTCACAGGCCATTGAGGACCTGCGCAGTCAGCAGGAGGAGATGCGTCGTCTGCAGCGAGAGCAGACTGACGCGATCCGCACGCTAACTGAGCTCCTGCGCGCTCAGTCTACGGCTCCTCCGCGGATCTCCGAGGGAGCTGCCGGCGTTGCGGCCTCCACCCAGCACTCCGCTCAGGTGCCTGTGACAGGCGCCCCGCCTGCTTCACCTCCTGGTGTGGTTTCCCCACCACCTGCGGACCTCCTTGATGACGAGTCATTCATGCCAGGCTTCGAGGATGACTCCCAGGAGCGGGAGATTCGCCTTCTACAGGAGCGCCTCCGTCAGCTGCAGACGGGTATCCGACCTCCACCCGTGTCCCCGATACGACCGTCACCTGACTTCCCCAGTGACCACCCTCTACCAGGAGTTTTTCCCGTTACTCGCCCTCCTCAGCCTGCGGCTGCTCTCCCCACGGAGAGGCAGCCAAAGGACTTTGAGGCACCACCTCCACGGTACATCAGCGAGGACGGATTTGACTACTGGGAGATCCTGTTTAAGGTGTGGGCTACTTCTGAGGGAGTGTGGCCTTACTACCACAGCCCATACCAGTCTATAGATCCAGGACAGGTGCGGACAGCAGCCCGAGCCATGCGAGGACTTCTCTACGCCATGCCACGCGAGACTGTTGTTGACTTCCGTCCCTTCCTCGGCGAGGCTGGCACAGGCACCGGAGCTGATCCTCGTGGAGGCTGAGATCTGGCGTTGTCCCTCCTGGCCGCAGAGACGCACGCCACGCGTGCGTCACACATTCGTGCCTTCCACTCCCTCCGTCAGGGACCCGCGGAGCCTGCTGCGGACTACTGGGGACGCGCCATGCGTATCTACACGCGCCTCGGGACCTCAGGGGGCACACAGCTGTGGGCAATTCGGACGATCATGCTCAGAGTTCGTCTGGAGTACACCGACATATTCACACGGTACAGCGACGCTGCTCTCGAGCCTTTCTCAGCCACCCTGCAGCTGCTCCCGTGGGCCCATCAGCTTTTCCTCCAGGTGACGTCGGCCCGCGAGGCAGCAGTAGCACATCAGGAGACTTCTCTCGCTGCAGCAGTCCTCGCCTCACCACCATCTTCCCTCCTGCACTCACCCTCACCTTCCTCCATCACGACGTCATCTTCCTCCTCCTCTTCGACCGCGTCTACACCCACGCAGACGCAGGGCGTTGCAGCAGCTGCCCAGGGGAAGAAGAAGAATAGGAAGCGCGGATCGGGTCAGCAGCAGTCGTCATCCAGTGGTAGCAGTGGCCGTTCCGTGCACTGCTACAACTGTGGAGGTGCCCATCGCTACACCGAGTGCCAGCAGCCGCTCGACTGGGAGCGCATCACTCGCGGACTTCAGGCTGCCCATGCNTCATCTTCCTCCTCCTCTTCGACCGCGTCTACACCCACGCAGACGCAGGGCGTTGCAGCAGCTGCCCAGGGGAAGAAGAAGAATAGGAAGCGCGGATCGGGTCAGCAGCAGTCGTCATCCAGTGGTAGCAGTGGCCGTTCCGTGCACTGCTACAACTGTGGAGGTGCCCATCGCTACACCGAGTGCCAGCAGCCGCTCGACTGGGAGCGCATCACTCGCGGACTTCACGCTGCCCATGCCGCTTGTACCGCGTCCGGCATGTCGACCACACACTCCTCTGGACGTGCGGCGACTACGACTGCAGCTGTTCCTACATCCTCACTGGCAAGCAGCAGTGATCCAGACCCACGTGACCGCACCATCGCCGAGCTTTGTCATCTTCTGGCGCTTCGCTTTCAGGGAGGTGCGAGTGTGTTGTCATCTTTGAGTGGGTCACAGACTGCTTGTACGTCCGTCCTCGTGACACGTGATGACACGTGTGGGGGAGCACAGTCCGCATGTGATGATGATGGGCCTGACTGCACTGACTAAATTCATGAGTCTCACCTTCGTGATGTACGTCGTTCCTTCCCACTGACGGCTCAGCGTCCCTCTGATGCCGAGTGTTCTATTGCTCGTTGTACAGTGACGTCCACCAGTCGTGACTCCGGTGGCACTTGGATCATTGATTCCGGTGCCACCCACCACATGACGTGTCGTCGTAGTGACTTTGTGGTACTTGGTCCTGTCACGACTGTCCGTTCTGTCCGTACAGGTTCTGGTCAGTCCTTACCGGTTCAAGGTGTTGGGGTTGTATGCTTTGATGGTCCGTCTGGCCCCCTGTATCTCTCTGACGTGCTGTTTATGCCTGATCTTGAGCTCAGTTTGCTGTCTGTGCGTGCCTGCACTCTCATGGGTCTCTCCGTTGAGCATACCGCTGACTCAGCGATTGTGACTGCTCTTGACACCCGTCGCATTGTCTTGCGTGCTTCAGTCATAGATGACTTGTACCGCATTGCTCGCCCCTCCTCCCCTTGCTCTTCCACCTCCTCTGGTCGCGTTTTTGTCACTGGTGTTCTATCCCCGGAATACCAGCGGTTGCTTCACCGACGTCTGTGTCATGTGGGCTCCGACACGGTGTCGAAGCTCATCCGGACACAGCCCGCTCTTGGTCTTGACGTGGCTTCTTTCGAGAAGCCACCCAAGACCGACTGTCTTTTTTGCGCTCAGGGTAAGATGCACCGGTGCACTTACCCTGATTCGCGTTCCCGAGCGCTGAGGCCCCTCGAGTTGGTCCACTCGGACCTGCTTGGTCCTCTCCCGGTCGAGTCGCTGTCCGAGAGGGGCCGGTATGTTCTGACGCTGACCGATGACTTCACCCGGATGCGGTGGGTCTACAGTCTGCGTCAGAAGAGCAACGCCGCCCTTGCTGTTTGGCTCTGGCTCGTGATGGCTGAGCGTCAGTCTCGCCACACCCTACATATCTTTCGCATGGATTGCGGTGGCGAGTTCCTCGGCGAGATGGACTCCTTCTTTGCTGAGCACGATATTTTTCACCAGGTCTCTGCTCCTGCTACCCCACAGCAGAACGGTGTATCTGAGCGCTGGAACCGCACCATGGAGGATGCGGTCCGCGCCATGCGGTCTGAGTGCGGTCTCCTGGAGTCCTTCGCATTCGAGGGCTTCGCCTACATGACGTGGGTCTGGAACCGCCTCCCGCATGGTCCGCTTCCGGATCATGTTACACCGTACGAGCTCTGGTTTGGCCACAGTGCCGATCTTCGTCTCGCACGCGTCTGGGGATCCCTGGCCTCCGTATGGTATACCGAGGACCAGCAGGGGTCCAAGGTCTCCCCTCGGGGTCGCTTGTGTGCCTTCATCGGCATCTCCCCGCGGTCGAAGGCCTGGCGCTTTTGGGACCCCACTCGCCGTCGTGTCATTAAGTCCCGTGACATGCTGTTTTTTGAGTCACTCACATACCGTGATCTGACTTCGATCACAGCGCTCTCTGCATCTCATGTCCCTTCCTGTGAGGGTCCTCGCCGGATGGGGGAGACCTCTTCGCCAGCGACCATTCCTCGCCAGGCTGATGTGTCCGCTCGAGTCCCCTCTCGATCTCCAGCACTTGATGATCCGGCTATCATTGCCGTTGGTCCAGAGATCCCACCTGTCCAGCCTGCTTCGCACCCGACAGGTACCGCTGCTCCCACGCCTCCTCCTGCATCACCCTCTGTGTCCACTAGCACCCTTGTTCCAGCGTCTGACCCAGCCCAGCCCGCTCCTATCTCTACGTGGGCTGACACTCCTGTCTCAGTGTCCGGGCCAGCCTTGCCCGCTGTCATCCCCAGCTCAGTGTCCCCCACACACGCATCTCCGCGCACGGCATCTCCGACTGCCTCGTCTCAGCCCTCACCAGTTGCGGTCGTACCTGTCCCTGTGGTCGTACCTGTTCCTAAGCTTGAGGTGTGCCCCTTGACCTCCGGTTACTCCCGTGAGCCCGGTGGTCGCCTTCGACCACTGGATTCTGGAGCTCAGCGAGCGTCGGGTTCTGGACCCAGACATTCCTCTTGCAGCATCGCGAGCGGTGATCCAGGCACAATGGCCTTAGGCTTGAGTGTCCGCACTGAGCTTTCAGAGGTACACCCAAAATGCCCCATAGGGTACGACCTGGTTTCTCGCGAGTTCCATATCGCCTGTGACGCAGCAGCTGATCTCGTGGCCGTCAGGCCAGACACTGAGGCGTGTGCACTTGCCACGCGGAGTCCCCCCTCTATGGCGCCGGACCCGGGCACATTCAAGGAGGCCTTCTAATCGCAGGATGCTGATGCCTGGCGAGCTGCTTGCAAGGATGAGCTTCGCGCTATTCGAGAGCACGGAGTCTACGAGCTGGTCGACCTTCCCCCTGGGAGGAAGGCGATTCAGGTCAAGTGGGTCTTTCGCAAGAAAGTGAAGCCGGATGGCTCACTAGAACGCTACAAGGCCCGCTTGGTCGTCAAAGGGGTTCTCTCAGATTGAGGGAGTTGATTACATTGACACCTTTGCCCTTGTCGGCCGCATGACCTCAGCACGAGCTCTCTTCGGTGTAGTAGCTCAGCATGACTCGGAACTACACCAGATGGATGTGAACAACGCGTTCCTCCATGGCTCTTTGGATGAGGAGATCTACGTGGCTTAGCCACCTGGCTTTGAGGACGGTGACAAGGTCTGGCGCTTGTGCAAGTCCTTGTACGGCCTCAAGCAGTCTCCACGGTGTTGGAACCGGGAGATCACTGGCACCTTGACTCGCGCAGGATATGTACAGAGCGAGGCAGACCCCTCACTCTTCATCCTACCGACACCCGAGCGGTTTACCGCCATCGTGGTATATGTTGATGACCTTTTGATCGCGTCTCCGTCACTGGAGGCCGTGAAGGAGGCCAAGGCTGTCTTGCAGACCGCCTACAGGATGAAGGACCTCGGTCCTGCATCGGTGTTTCTTGGTATGGAGATTGTGCGAGATCCCAGACATCGGACACTGTTGCTGCATCAGGCCCGATACGCACGAGTTGTGGGGGAGCGCTTTAGCGATCTCCTTGGTGCAGTGCCCACTGCTTCCACACCACTCACACCTGATGGGCAGGATGCCCTGAAGGTGGATGACCCTACACAGCTGGGGGAGACAGTGGACGTGACCTTGTACCTCCGTCTCATCGGATCTCTGATGTACCTGGCCACTACCACGCATCCCAACATCGCGTTCGCCGTCAACCTTCTCGCTCAGTTCTCGCAGGCTCCACGTGCGAGAGCTCTTCACGCGGCTGTGCGAGTGGTACGGTACGTGGTCTCCACGTCGTATCTCGGACTCTGCTTTTGTCGGTAGTGTTCGGTGGTTCTTGACGGCTACACTGACAATGACTGGGCTTGGAGTCCTGACGGGCGCAGTCGCACTGGCTACGTGTTTTTGCTCAGTGGTACCGCTTTGTCTTGGCAAAGCGGGAAGCAGGGCTGCATCGCACGTAGCTCGTCGGAGGCAGAGTATGTGGCTTTGGGGGCAGGGGCTGCAGAGGTAGTTTGGCTGCAGCGCTTGTTTCTTGAGCTTGGGCAGTCAATACCCGCCATTGTGCTGCGTTGCGACAACTAGAGTGCTCTCGCCATCGCAGAGAACTCTGGTGTTTTTCATGCTCGCACAAAGCACATTGCGGTTGAGCATCACTTCGTTCGTGATTTGGTGGAGCGACGCGTGATCTCCATCATGTGGGTTGGCACTGACTTGCAGCGAGCTGATTTCTTGACGAAGGCATTTGTCCGCAGAAAGTTCCTGGTGGCCATTCGTTCTGTTGGGCTTCGCCCCGTGCGTGACAGTGGTTGAGTGTGGGATGTACGTTGCCGTCTCATCTTTCTGTGTCACTCACTATGTGGTTGTACCAGTGATGCACGCATATGGACATGCGTACCATCAGGTCATGGGGGAGTGTTGTGCTTTGTGCCATTCCTCTACAGTTTACTGTGACCACTCGGCCGTGTCCATACTTGTGCAGATCCCTGAGGCAGGCGGCCCCGGTGACACCGGCGCGACGACAGGCGGCGGACTACCCGTCTGGAGCTGACCGACCACTGTTCCAGAGCCCCAGATGTCACCGGGACTCCTTGCTGTGCCTTCTACGTCTTGCAGGCGCCTTTCGGCGGACTGGGCATGAGACCCATTTGCATGTTTTTGCATTGTATACTCGCTGTNACTATGTGGTTGTACCAGTGCTGCACGCGTATGGACATGCGTACCATCGGGTCATGGGGGAGTGTTGTGCTTTGTGCCGTTCCTGTACAGTTTACTGTGACCACTCGGCCGTGTCCATACTCGTGCAGATCCCTGAGGCAGGCGGCCCCGGTGACACCGGCGCGACGACAGGCGGCGGACTACCCGTCTGGAGCTGACCGACCACTGTTCCAGAGCCCCAGATGTCACCGGGACTCCTTGCTGTGCCTTCTACGTCTTGCAGGCGCCTTTCGGCGGACTGGGCATGAGACCCATTTGCATGTTTTTGCATTGTATACTCGCTGTCAGTCAATGGATGCATGCATGTGACCAGTTGTTGCGTGCGTCTTTTGATTCTGCACGTCTAGGTTCAGATGGCGTAGGATTCTGACATGTGTGCGCAGAGTTACGGCCAAAACAGTGTTTTTGGGCCGGATTTAGGACAGCTCTTGGACTGCCGCGTGCGACACCCGCCGTGCGCCGCGGCAGGTATTTATGCCCTGGACCTCTCAGTTGTCATTTCTCTCTGCATATGCTATACTGAAGCATTCTGACACTCTGACTTGTGTCTCCTAGCCAAACCCTTGCCGTTGTGTGTACGACCTGTGACTGTCGTCACTGTCTGACTAGGCATTGACGCCCGGTCAGCGGCCGTGTTGCTAGGAAGCTTCAACGCACTTTCTCTAACGCAACAAGAAACAAAGGAGCTGAGTCACGGCTCAGTGTGGTGATAAACTCGGGGAGTGAGCAAGCTTGCAGCGAGCTTGCTTTTGCTTGCTCCCTTCCGTACCCGTGGTTCGAACCATCACCTGCCAATAGGCATATCTCATCCCTCCCAAACCAGTCAACAGAAACTAGCCTGGGTCAACGACCGTCTTCATCCATGCCCATCTGCGATGATGCGTGGAAGCTTCCTAGCGACACAACCGCCAACTAGGCGTCAATGCCTGGTTAGACGGTGACGACAATCACAAGTCGTGCACACAACGGCAAGGGTCTGGCTAGGAGACACAAGGCAAAGTGTCGGAATGCTTCAATAGCATTTGCAGAGAGAAATGACAAATGACAGGTCCATGGGATAAGTACCTGCCGTGGCGCACGGCGCGTGTGTTGTGATTTGTGACGTTCGAGTCGACCTGTACAGTTTACTGTGACCACTCGGCTGTGTCCATACTCGTGCAGATCCCTGATGCGGACCCTGGTGGCACTGGTGCATCATGTGGTGGCGGACTACCAGCCTGGAGCTGACCGACGACCGTTCCAGAGCTCTAGACGCTACCCGGGGCCTCATGCAGTTTTTCTGCAGCACACGGGAATTTATCGGTGGATTGGCTGTGGTCCCTATTTGCATGTTTTTATATCGTGTGTCCACCGTTTGATGCCGGATGCATGCACGTGACCAGTTGTAGCATCCGGCTTTTGATTTTGTATGACTAGGTTCAAACGGCGTAGCGTTCTGATATGTCTGCGTGGAGTTATAGCCAAAACAGTGGTTTTGGGCCGGTTTTGGGACAGATCTTGCACTGCCACGTGCGACACCCGCCGTGCGCCGCGGCAGGTACTTATGCCATGGACTTGTCATTTGTCATTCCTCCCTACAAATGCTATTGAAGCATTCTGACACTTTGCCTTGTGTCTCCTAGCCAGACCATTGCCGTTGTGTTCACGACTTGTGACTGTCGTCACTGTCTGACCAAGCACTGACGCCTAGTTGGCGGCTGTGTCGCTAGGAAGCTTCCACGCATCTTCTCATGGTATCAGAGCGGTGAGACTGTTCTCACCAAGCTGCGCAGCAAAGATGCAACAGAGCAATAGTAGTGAGAGTCATTGCTGCAGCAGATCCATAGGGACCTATCGACGACGATAGCGGATCGCCGTCGACGTCGCTCACCATCACTACGTGAGATTGCATCAGTAGCAGCTGCTAGCGGCAACGAGAGACAGCTGCAGTAGACTGCAGACGCCAGCATCTGCAGACATTGCAGCAGACATTACTACTGCACGAGCAGCAACACTGAGTAGCAACAACAACACCGAGCACCAACAGCAGCAGGGTGGTAGCAGCGCACGGCAGCAGCAGTAGCGCGCGGCGGGAGGAGCACAGCAGGAGCACGCAGCGGCAGCAGCACAGTAGTAGCATAGCAGCAACGGCAGCAGCAGCGGCGGGAGCAGCACAGCAGCAGCGCAATATTAGTGGCAGCAGCAGCGGCGGCAGCAGTAGTGCAGCAGCAGTGGCGGCAGCGCGCGGTGGCGGTAGCAACGCACGGCGGCGGAAGAAGCGTGCAGCAGCCGTAGTGTGCAGCAGTAGCAGCAACGCACAGCTGTTGCCACGGCCCCGCACGCAACCGCTAGGCGGCTGCCCCACGCGTAGCAGCGCGGCTGCTGTTGCAGCTGACGACGCAGGAGGAGCATCAGCTGAGCGGAAGCTGCACATTGACTTTTGCTCAGCTTCCGCGCGGCTGCTGTGGAGCGGTCGCATGCTCGCGTAGAAACCGCAAAGGTTTACCAAAAAAAGATGGAAGGCAAGCTGACGTCAGCATTTTCCCTTGCTGACATCATCAGGTCTTGCTAACGTCAGCAACTTCCTACTGACGTCAGCTATTGTCTTTCGGAGGATCAAAAGTTGCCAGCGTTTCAACTCTTCAAGAAACCCTCACATTTTTGCAATTCGCCCACGTTGACGTCTCGGCCCATAACGAGCGGCCCCATGGCTCCGTCCGGCGAGAAAGGAAAAAGGGTACTAGATCCCTCTTCTTCCTCCTCAGGGGTCATGATTTGACGTTTGCAGGCTGTTGAGGACTTGCGGAGCCAGCATGACGAGATGCGTCGCCTATTGCGAGAGCACACTGACGCCATCCGTACACTCACCGAGCTTCTTCGAGGACATTACACGACTCCACGAAAGACTTTTGAGAGAGTGGCGAGGGTCGCACACCCTACACAGCAATCAGCTCTAGCAGTTGGAGCCAACCCGCCACCTCTTGATCCTTGGGACGAGGATCGAGACACGCCAAGCATGGAGGGCAACTCCCCCGAGCGCGAGATTCGTGTACTTCCGAAGAGTCTCTGCCAACTTCAGACGAGCTCTCGGCCCCTACACACATCCCGCTTTCTGAAGTTTTGATCATCGCCTGACCTCCACTCTAACGACTTCCCTCTTCCGAGCGTCTTTCCCATCTCTCGTCCTTTCGAGCCTATGGTTGCTCTCCCTACGGAGCGGCAACCCAAGGACTTCGAGACACCGCCCCCACGGTATGTCAACGAGGATGGCTTCGACTGCTGGGAGATCCTCTTTTAGGTCTGGACCACTTCAAAGGGCGTGTGGCCCTACTACCACAGTCCGTATCATATTACGGACCGAGCTTAGGTGCTGAGAGCGGCTAAGGCGATGCGCAAACTTCTTTACTCCATGCCGCGCGAGACCGTCGTCGACTTCCACTCGTTCCTTGGCGAGGCGGGCACAGGTAACGATGTTGATCCACGTGGGGGCTGTGACCTAGCATTGTCCTTGCTTTCTACAAGGACGCACGCCACCCACGCTGTGCACATCTGTGCCTTTCACTCCCTTTGTCAGGGGCCCGCCGAGCCTGCAACCGACTAGTGGCGACACACCATGCGCATTTACACACGCCTTGGGACCTTAGGAGGTACACATCTATGGGCGCTCCGCCCGATCATGCTCTGGGTTTGCCTTGAGCACACACACATCTTCACGAGGTACAGCAACACCATGCTTGAGCCTTTTTCAGCTTCACTGCAGCTTCTTCCCTGGGCGCACCAGCTCATCCTCCAGGTGACTTCCGCCCGTGAGGCAGCCGTGGCTCATCAGGAGACCTCCATTGCTGCCATAGTCATTGCATCACCACCGACGCCCCTCCTGCAGACTCCTCCATCCTCTGTCACGTCCTCCTCCTCCCCTTCCACACCAATTACAATGACATAGACATAGGGTGTCGCGGGAACAGCAGAGGGGAAGAAGGGGCGACGGAGGCGCCGATCAAGCCAGCAAAAGTCCTAGTAGCATCCATTATCGGGCAGTAGCAGTGGAGGCCACGTTCACTGCTACAACTGTAGAGGTGCCCATTAGTACACCGAGTGCTAGCAGCGACTTGACTGGGCGCGGATTACTTGCGGACTCCAGGCTGCACACCCACTACGGTCTACTCTGTGCAGCACATCCTCCGGGCGCACGGTGACCACGACCGCAGCAGTTCCCGCCTCACCACCAGCGGCCGGCGGCGACCTAGACCCACGTGACCACACCATCATCGAGCTCTAACACCTTCTGGTGTGTCGCTTTCAAGGAGGTGCGAGTGTATTGTCACAGTCAGGTGGTTCATAGACTATCTGTTCGTCTGTTCTTGTGGCTCGAGATGACTCGTGTTGGGGGGCACAGTCGGCATGTGATGACGATGGGCCTCACTGTACGGATTGGATTCATGAGTCTTACCTTTGTGTCCTTCGTTGTTCCTCCCCACCTGCTACCCAACATCCTTCTGAGGCCGAGAATCCATTGCCCATTGTACAGTGACGTCCTCTAGTCGTGATTCCAGTGGCACCTCGATCATCGACTCCAGTGCCACTCATCACATGACCTGTCGTCGTAGTGATTTTGTTGTTCGCGGCCCTGTTGTGTCTATTCGTTCCGTGCGCACAGGCTCTGGTCAGTCCTTGCCAGTCCAGGGTGTTGGGGTTGTATGTTTCGATGGTCCATCTGGCCCCCTGTATCTTTCTGAGGTGCTCTTTGTGCCTGACGTTGAGCTCAATTTGCTTTCTGTACATGCTTGCACACTCATGGGACTCCCTATGGAGCACACTACAGAGTCCACGACTGTGAATGCCATTGACACTTGTATCGTTGTTCTTCGTGCCTCTGTTTTGGATGACATGTATCGTGTCTCTCGAACTTCAGCTCCTTGCTCCCCCTCCTCTTCCACTTGTGTTTTTTTCACTGGTGTTCTTTCTCCTGAGCACCAGCAATTTCTTCAACGCTGCCTGTGTCATGCAGGCTCCGACACTGTGTCGAAGCTCATTTGGACACATTCCACTCTCGGTCTTGACGCGGCTTCCTTCGAGAAGCCGCCCAAGACCGACTGTCTCTTCTGTGCTCAAGGTAAGATGCATTTTTGCACCTACCCTGAATCCCGTTCACGCGCACATCACCCTCTCGAGTTAGTCCATTCAGACCGTCTTGGTCCCCTACCTGTCGAGTCTCTGTGCGATCGGGATCAATATGTCCTGACCCTGACAAATGACTCCACCGAGATGTGGTGGGTCTACAGCCTGTGCCAAAAGAGCGACGCCGCTCTCGTGGTTCACCTCTGGCTAGTGATTGCTGAGCATCAGTCCCGCCACACGCTGCACACCTTGCACTCTGATCACGGCTGCGAGTTTCTTGGCGAGATGGAGAGCTTCTTCGCGGAGCACGGGATTTTTCATCAGGTCTCCGCCCTTGCTACTCATGAGCAGAACGGTGTTTCTGAGCACTGGAACCACACCATGGAGGATGCAGCTTGCGCTATGTAGTCTGAGTGCGGTCTTCCGAAGTCCTTCGCTTTTGAAGGCTTTGCCTACATGACTTAGGTCTGGAACCGCCTCCCGCATGGTCCTCTTCCGGACTACGTCACACCGTATGAGCTCTGGTTTGGCCACCGTGCTGACTTGTGCCTCGCTCGCGTCTGGGGATCCTTGGCTTCTGTGTGGTATACCGAGGACCAGCAGGGGTCCAAGGTCTCACTGCGGGGTCGCTTGTGTGCCTTAGTCGGCATCTCGCTGCGGTCGAAGGCATGGCATTTTTGGGATCCTACTCGTCATCGCATTGTTGAGTCCTGCGACACGCTCTTCGTTGAGTCCCTCACCTACCGTGATCCATCTTTGATCAAGTTGTTGTCCGTCACACACATTCCCACGTGTGAGGTTTCTTGACGGATGGGGAAGTCTGTGCCTACGAGCACTGCTTGGTAGGCTGATGTGTCCGTCCAAGCTCCCTCTACTTCTCCGGCTCTTGATGACCCAACGATCACCATTGTCGATCCAGAGAACTCTCCACCACCACCAACTTGTACCCCTGTCCCTTCGCACCCCACAGGTACCCATGATTCTGTACCTGTACGTACTCCTGTGACCGTACCTTGTCCGCCGGCAGTCCTGCCTCTGTGCGTGGACCTGCCTCACCTGCTCTTACTATCATACCGAGTCCCATGTCGCCCACACCCGCATCTCCTCGCACGGCATCACCAACTCCTTTCCCCCAGCCCTCACCAGCTGCGATTGTGCCCGTTCCTGAGCCTGAGGTGCACCCCTCGAGCCCGGGTTACTCCTGTGAGCCTGGCGGTCGTCTTCAACCATTGGACTCTGGAGTTGAACGAGTGTCTGGTCCCACACCCAGGCGCTTCGCTCGCAGCATTGCAAGTGGTGATCCCAACACAAAGGCCCTAGGCCTTAGTTTTTGCACTGAGCATACAGAGGTACATCCAGCGTGTCCCGTAGAGCATGGCCTCGTCACTCACGAGTTTGAGGTTGCTTGTGATGCAGCAGCCAATCTTGTGGTCGTTAGACCTAGCACTGAGGCGTGCGATCTTGCCACGCAAAGCTCTCCCTCCATGGCGCCTGATCCGGGCACACTGAGGGAAGCTCTCTCGTCACAGGATGTTGACGCTTGGCGTGCTGCTTGCGAGGATGAGCTTTGCACAATCCGAGAGCATGGAGTTTACGAGCCAGTCGACCTTCTACCTGGGAGGAAGGCTATTTAGGTCGAGTGGGTCTTTCGCAAGAAAGTGAAGCCAGAGGGCTCACTGGAATGCCACAAGGCTCACTTGGTCGTCAACGGGTACTCTTAGATTGAGGGTATTGATTACACTAACACCTTTACCCCTATGAGCCGCATGACCTCAGCTCGAGCTCTGTTTGGTGTAGTGACTCAGCATGATTGGGAACTGCACCAGATGGATGTGAACAATGTGTTCCTCCATGGCTCTCTGGATGAAGAGATTTACGTGGCTCAGCCACCCGGCTTTGAGGACGGTGTCAAGGTCTA
The DNA here is from genome assembly GCA_023375785.1 of Penium margaritaceum. Classification (NCBI taxonomy): domain Eukaryota; kingdom Viridiplantae; phylum Streptophyta; class Zygnematophyceae; order Desmidiales; family Peniaceae; genus Penium; species Penium margaritaceum. The sequence goes on from SZWC01017306.1 coordinate 21,992, forward strand.
GCGCCTGCGCAAGTCCTTGTACGGCCGCGAGCAGTCTCCTCGGTGTTGGAACCGGGAGATTAATGGCACCCTGACTCTTGGGCGATATGAACAGAGCAAGGCTGATCCCTCTCTCTTTATCCGATGGACGCTTGAGCGATTCACCGCTATCATGGTTTGTATCGACAACCTTCTGATTGCGTCTCCTTCACTGGAGGCCATGAAGGAGGCCAAGTCTGTCCTCCAAACTGCCTACAGTATGAAGGACGTTGGTCCTGCAGCGGTGTTTCTTGGCATGGAGATCGTGCGAGACAGCAGACATCGTACTCTACTGTTGCATCAGGCCCGATACGCACGTGTTGTGGGGGAGCGCTGTAGCAACCTTCTTGGCGCAGTGCACACGGCTTCCACACCTCTCACGCCTGACGGGTAGGATGCCCCTTAGGTGGACGATCCCACACAGCTGGGGGAGATAGTGGATGTGACCTTGTACCTCCGTCTCATTTGATCTCTGATGTACCTGGCCACTACCACACGTCCTGACATCGCATTTGCTGTCAACCTCCTTACCTAGTTTTCATAGACTCCACGTGCTGGAGCCCTTCACACGGCTATGCGAGTGGTTAGGTATGTGTTGTCCCCACACCGTACCTCAAACTCTGCTTTCGTCGGCAGTGTTTGGTGGTCCTTGACGGCTACATCGACAGCGACTGGGCCTGGAGCCAAGATGGACGCAATTGCACTGGTGATGTCTTCCTTCTCGGTGGGACCGCTGTGTCCTGGCGCAGTGGAAAGCATGATTGCATTACACGTAGCTCATCAGAGGCAGAGTACGTTGCTCTGGGTGCAGGGGCTGCTGAGGTAGTATGGCTGCAGCGCTTGTTTCTTGAGCTTGGCCAGTCAGTATCCGCCATTGTGCTTCGTTGTGATACCCAGAGTGCTCCTGCCATTATGGAGAACTCAGGTGTCTTTCATGCTCGCACAAAGCACATTGCGATTGAACATCACTTTGTGCATGATCTAGTGGAGCCACATGTGATCTCCATCATTTGGGTTTGCACTGACATGCAGCGTGCTGACTTCTTGACGAAGGGACTAGCATGCAGAAAGTTCATGGTGGCCATTCGTTCCGTTCGACTTTACCCCTTGCTTAAGAGTGGTTGAGTGTGGGGTGTGACTATGTCCGTGTCACATTTGTCGTTGTACCAGTTGTTGTACTCGTCTCAGTACTGCACGCGTATGGACATGCGTACCATCGGGTCATGGGGGAGTGTTGTGATTTGTGACATTCTGGTCCACCTGTAGAGTCTACTGTGACCACTCGTCCGTGTCCATACTCGTGCAGATCCCTGATGCAGACCCTAGTGGCACCGGTGCGTCATGTGGTGGCAGACTACCAGCTTGGAGCTGACCGACGACTGTTTCAGAGCTCTGGACGCTACCCAAGACCTCCTGTAGTTTTTCTGCAGCACACACGAGTTTATCGGTGGACTGGCTGTGGGCCTGATTTGCATGTATCTGTATTGTGTGTCCACCGTTTGATGCTGGATGCATGCATGTGACCAGTCGTAGCGTCCAGCTTTTGATTCTTCATGTCTAGGTTCAGACGGCATAGCAATCTGATATGTCTGCATAGAGTCACGACCAAAATAGTGGTTTTGGGCCGGTTTTAGGACAGAACTTGCACTTCCACGTTCGACACCCGCCGTGCGCCACGGCAGGTACTTATGCCATGGACCTGTCATTTGTCATTCCTCTCTGCAAATGTTATTGAAGCATTCTGACACTTTGCCTTGTGTCTCCTAGCCAGACCCTTGCCGATGTGTGACTTGTGACTGTCGTCACCTTCTGACCAGGCACTGATGCCTAGTTGGTGGCAATATCGCTAGGAAGCTTCCATGCATACTCTCAGGGTGTCGCACGCGGCAATGCAAGATCTGTCCTAAAACTGGCCCAAAACCACTGTTTTGGCCGTAACTCTGCGCAGACATGTCAGAATGCTACGTCGTCTTGACCTAGACGTGCAAGATCATAAGCCAAACGCTACGACTGGTTACATGCATGCATCCAGCATCAAACAGTGGACACACAATGCAAAAAATGCAAATTGGGCCCACGACCAGTCCACTGATAAAGTCCTACGTGCTGTAGAAAAACTGTAGGAGGTCCCGAGTGGCGTCCGGAGGTGGGGAATGGTCGTCGGTCAGCTCCAAGCTGGTAGTTCGCCACAAGATGATGCACCAGTACCACTAGGGTCCGAATCAGGGATCTGCACGAGTATGGACACGGCTGAGTGGTCACAGTAAACTGTACAGGTTGACAGGAGCGTCACAAATCACAAGACTCCCCCATGACCTGATGGTACGCATGTCCATACACATGCACCACTGAGTCGATTACAACGAGTGCATCGACAGATATGACACGAACACAGACAGACCCCACACTCAACCACTCTTGGGCATGGGGCGAAGCCCAACAGAACAAATGGCCACCATGAACGTTCCGCGTGCTAGTGCCTTCGTCAAGAAGTCAGCACGCTGCATGTCAGTGCCAATCTAGACTACAGAGATCACGTGTCGTTCCACCAGATCACGCACAAAGTGGTGCTCAACCCCAATGTGCTTTGAGGTACGGTGTGGAGACAACGTACCGCACCACTCGCACAGCCACATGAAGGCCTCTAGCGCGTTGAGCCTACAAAAACTGGGCAAGGAGGTTGACGGCAAAGGCGATGTCTAGACGTGTGGTAGTGGCCAGGTACATCAGAGATCCAATGAGACAGAAGTACAAGGTCATATCCACTGTCTGTCCCAGCTGTGTGGGATCGTCCACCTTCAGGGCATCCTACCCGTCAGCCATGAGAGGTGTGGAAGCCGTGGGCACTGGGCCGAGAAGGTCAATGAAGCGCTCCTCCACAACACGTGCATATCGGGCCTGATGCTATACTAGAGTACAAAGTCTACGATCTCGCACGATCTCCATGCAAAGAAACACCGCTGCGGGACTAAGGTCCTTCATCCTGTAGGCAGTTTGGAGAACAACCTTGGCCTCCTTCACGGCCTCTAGTGAAGGAGACGCAATCAGAAGGTGGTCGACATAGACCAGGATGGTGGTGAACCGCTGAGGCGTCCGACGATGAAGAGATAGGGATCTGCCTTGCTTTGTTCATATCCGGCACCAGTGATCTCCTGGTTCCAACACCGAGGAGACTGCTTTAGGCCGTACAAGGACTTGCGCAAGTACCAGACCTTGTCAACGTCCTCAAAGGTAGGTGGCTGAGCCATGTAAATCTCCTCGTCCAAAGAGCCATGGAGGAATGCATTGTTCACATCCACCTGGTACAGTTCCCAGTCATGCTGAGCCACTACACCAAACAGAGCTCGTGCTGAGGTCATGCGGCCGACTGGGGAAAAGGTGTTGGTGTAATTGATGCCCTCAATCCAAGAGTACCCGTTGACGACCAAGCGAGCCTTCTGGCGTTCGAGTAAGCCATCCGGCTTCACTTTCTTGTGAAAGACTCACTTGATCTGAATAGCCTTCCTCCCAGATGGAAGGTCGACTAGCTCTTAAACTCGTGTTCTTGGATGGCGCAAAGCTCATCCTCACAGGGAGCACGCCAAGCTACAGCATCGTATGATGAGAGAGCTTCCCTGAATTTTCCGGGGTCAGGCACCGTAGAGGAGGGCTCTGCGTGGCAAGAGCGCACGCCTCAGTGCTAGGTCTGACGACCACAAGATCGGTTGCTGCATCACAAGCGATATGAAACTCGCAAGTGATGAGGTCGTGCCCTACGAGGCACGCCGGATGTACCTCTATGTGCTCAGTGCAAACACTCAGGTCTAGGGCCTTTGTGCCGGGACCACCACTTGTGATGCTGCGAGTGGAGCGACTGGGTGCGGGACAAGGCACTCGCTGAGCTCCGGAGTCCAATGGTCGAAGACGACTGTCAGGCTCACGGGAGTAACCTGGGCTCAAGGGGCGCACCTCAGGCTGAGGAACAGGCACAATCGTAGTTGGGGAGGGCTGAGGTAAGGGAGTTGGTGACGCCGTGCGAGGAGATGGGTGTGTGGGAGACACGGGACTTGGTGTGACAGTAGGAGCAGGGCCAGGCACAGAGGCTAGAGTGCTGGTAGACACAGGTACGGTCACATGAGTTCACACATGTACAGGATCATGTGTACTTGTGGGGTGCGAGGGAAGAGGGGTAGAAGCCTGCGGTGCTGTATAGGTCGCTGGGCTGATAGCGATGATCGCTGGGTCATCAAGAGCCGGAGACCGTGAAGTGGAGTGAGCTCGAACGGACACATCAACCTGGCGAGAGGTGCTCGCAGGCGCAGACTCTCCCATCCGTCGAGAAACGTTACATGTGGGAACGTGTGTGACGGACAGCGACGTAATCGATGTCAGATCACGATAGGTGAGGGACTCAAAGAAGAGCGCGTCACGTGACTCAACAGTGAGACGACGAGCAAGGTCCCAAAAGCGCCAGGCCTTGGACCGCGGGGAGATGCCTACAAAGGCACACAAGCGACCCCGCAGTGAGACCTTGGACCCTTGCTGGTCCTCGGTGTATCACACATAAGCCAAGGATCCCCACACATAAGCGAGGCTCAGGTCAGTACTATGGCCAAACCAGAGCTCATACGGTGTGACGTGGTCTGGAAGGGGATCGCCCCGGAGGCGGTTCAAGGCCCAAGTCTTGTAGGCGAAGCCCTCAAAAGCGAAGGAATCCAAGAGACCGCACTCAGACCGCATGGCGTAAACCGCATCCTCCATGGTATAGTTCCAACGCTCAGAGACACCATTCTGCTGAGGAGTAGCAGGAGACGAGACCTGGTGAAAAATCCCGTGCTCGGCAAAAAGGCTATCCATCTCGCCAAGAAACTAGCCGCCGCGATCCGAGTGGAAGGTGTGCAGCGTGTGGTGGTAGTGACGCTCAGCCATCACCAGCCAAAGGCAAACAGCGAGAGCGGCATCACTCTCCTGGTGCAGGCTGTAGACCCACTTCATCATGGTGAAGTTTTCAGTGCGTGTCATGACGTATCGACCCCGATCGGACAGAGACTCGACAGGAAGAGGACCAAGAAGGTCCAAATGGGATAACTCGAGAGGGCGAAGTGCGCGAGAACAGGAGTCAGGGTAGGTGCAACAATGCATCTTACCCTGAGTGCCAAAGAGACAGTCGGTCTTGTGCGGCTTCTCGAAAGAAGCCGCGTCAAGACCAAGGGCGGGCTGTGTCCGAATGAGCTTCAACACAGTTTCAAAGCCTACATGACACATACGACGATGAAGCAATCGCTGGTGCTTAGGAGACAGAACACCGGTGACAAAAACACGAGCTGAAGGGGAGGGGGAGCAATAGGGGGCAAAACAAACCATCAAAACACACGACCCTAACACCGTGGACTGTCAAGGACTGACTAGAGCCTGTGCGGACGGAACAAACAGATGCAACAGGGCCAAGAACAATGAAATCACTATGACGACAGGTCATGTGAATCGATGATCCAAGTGCCATCGGAATCATGACTGGAGGACGTCACTGTACAACGGGCAATGGAACACTCGGCCTCAGATGGACGCTTGGCAGCAGGTGGGGAGGAACTACAAAGGGCACAAAGGTGACACTCATGAATCCAATTAGTACAATCAGGTCCATTGTCATCACATGCCGACTGTGCCCCCCCACACGAGTCATCCTGAGCCACAAGAATCGACAGACAGACAGTCTATGAACCACCCGGCTGTGACAGCACTCTGGTCCCACCCTCAAATCGAAGTGGCAGAAGGTGTTGGAGCTTGGCAATGGTGCGGTCATGTCGGTCTGGATCACCGCTGGTCGCCAGTGGTGAAGTCGGAACTGCTGCGGTCGTGGTCGTCGCACGCCCGGAGGATGTGCTACTCCACGTAGACCATAGTGTGTGCGCTGCCTGGAGCCCGCAAGTAATCCACACCTAGTTGAGAGGCTTCTGGCACTCAATATAGCAATGAACACCCCCACAGTTATAGCAGTGAATAGAGCGTCCATTGTTACTGCCTGGTGACGACTGCTGTTGTGACTACCGTTAGCGCGAGCTACGCCTCGGTCACCCCTCCTTCCCTTGTGCTACTGGCGCGACAACTTGTATCTTAGTCGGTGTAATCGAGGTGGAAGGGGAAGAGGAGGACATGGCAGAGGATGGAGATTGAGTCTGCAGGATGGGAATTGGTGGTGATACGACGACTGCTGTAGCAAGGGGAGCCTCTTGATGAGCCACGGCTGCCTCACATGCGGAAGTCACCTAAAGGAAGAGTTGGAGCGCCCAGGGAAGAAGGTGTAGTGAGGCCGAAAAAGGCTCAAGCACGGTGTCCCTGTACCTCGTGAAGATGTCTGTGTGCTCAAGGCAAACTCCGAGCATGACCGTGTGGAGCGCCCACAACTCTATACCTCCTGAGGTCCCAAGGCGCGTGTAGATGCGCATGGCATGTCACTAGTAGTTGGCTACAGGCGTAGCATGCCCCTGACAAAGAGAGTGAAGGGCACGAATGTGCGCGGCGCGGGTAGAGTGCATCTATGCAGTAAGTAGGGATAATGCCAGGTCTTAGCCCCCGCGTGGATCAGCGCCAGTGCCTGTGCCTGCCTTGCCAAGGAACGAGCAGAAGTCGATGACAGAATCGCGCGACATGGCGTAGAGAAGTCTGTGCATTGCCCTAGCCGCTGTCAGCACGTGTGCTCGGTCCGTAGTCTGATACGGACTGTGGTAGTAGGGCCACACGCCCTCTGAAGTAGCCCAAACCTGGACGTGGATCTCCCAACAGTCAAAACCGTCCCCGCTGACATACCGTGGGGGCAGTGTCTTGAAGTCCTTGGGTTGCCGCTCTGTAAGGAGAGCAACCACAGGCTGGGAAGAACGTGGGATGGGAAAGACACTAGGAAGTGGGAAGTCGCTGGGGTGGAGGTCAGGCGACGATTGAATCTTGGGAAAGCAAGATGTGTGTGGGACCCGAGAGCTCGTCTGAAGCTGGTGGAGACACTCTTGAAGCACACGAATCTTGCACACAAGGGAGTCGCCTTCCATGCTTGGCATATCTGGATCCTCATCCTAAGGATCAAGAGGTGGCGTGTTGGCTCCAACTCCTGTCTCTGGTGCAGGAGCTGACTGCTGTGTAGAGGGTGCGACACCGGCAGCTCCCTCAGGGGTTTGTTGTGGGGTCGTGCAATGACCTCGAAGAAGCTCGGTGAGTGTACGGATGGTGTCAGTCTCCTCCCGTTGCAGGAGACGCATCTCATCCTGCTGGCTTGGTTGGTCCTCAATTGCCTGTGAATGTGCGCTCATTACCCCTGAGGAGGAAGAAGAGGGATCTAGTACCCTCTTTCCCTTGTCACCGGACGGAGCCATGTCACACCTTGTTATGGGCCGAGACGTCAACATGGTCAAATTGCGAAAAAGTCAGTGTTTCTCAAGGAATTGAAACAATGGAAGTTTTTAACTCTCCAACCAAAAAGGAAAGTGCTGACGTCAGTAGGAAGTTGCTCACGTCAGCATGACCTGATGATGTCAGCAAGGAAAAATGCTTATGTCTGCTCCCCTCCTTTTTCTTGTCAACCCTTGCAGTTGCTACGCGAGGAGGCGACCGCTGCACAGTAGGCGCGCAGAAGCTGCGCAACAGCTTCCGCTCAGCTGCTGCTGCTGCTACGTTGGCAGCAGCGGCAACAGTAGCCACACGGCTGCGTGTGCAGCTATGGCAGCAGTTATGCGCTGCTACTGCTGTTGCTGCATGTTGCAGCTGTTGCGCACTGCTGCCGCCACCACGCGTTGCTGCCGTCGTTGCAGCTGCATTGTTGCTGCCGACGTTATGACTGCCATTGCTGTTGCACTGCTGCTATGCTTCTATTGCCGCTACTGCTGCCGTTGCTAGTGTGCTACTACTATGGTGCTGCTCTGCTGCACTGTTGTTGCTGCTTCTCAATGTTGCTGCTACTACATGTGCCAATGTTGGCAACTGCTGACGACTGCAGCCTACTGCAGTTGTTGCCTACTGCCTCTAGCGGTTGCTCTTGAAGCACTCTCATGGGATGATGGTGAGCGACGTCGATGGCAGTCAGCTGTTGTCGATAGGTCCCTGTGGATCTGCTGTAGTGGTGACTATCACTATCGCTGCTTTGCTACGCCTCTACTGCGCAGCTCAGTGAGAACTGTCTCACCGCTCTCATACCATGAGAAGGTGCGTGGAAGCTTCCTAGCGACACAGTCAGCGGCTAGGCATCAGTGCCTGGTCAGAGGGTGACGACAGTCATAAGTCGTGCACACAACGGCAAGGGTCTGGCTTGGAGACATAAGGCAAAGTGTCAAAATGCTTCAATAGCATTTGCAGAGAGAAATGACAAATGACAGGTCCATGGGGTAAGCACCTGCCGCGGTGCACGGCAGGTGTCGCAAGCGGCAGTGCAAGATCTGTCCTAAAACTGGCCCAAAACCACTGTTTTCGCCGTAACTTTGTGTAGACATGTCAAAATGTTACGCCGTCTGGACCTAGACGTACAGGATTACAAGCCGGACGCTATGACTGGCCACATGCATGCATCCAGCATCAAACGGTGGACACACAATGCAAAATCATGCAAATCGGGCCCACGGCCAGTCCACCGATGAATTCCTACGTGCTGTAGAAAAACTGCAGGAGGTCCCAGGTAGCGTACGGAGCTCTGGAACGGTCATCGGTCAGCTCCAAGCCGGTGCTACCAGGGTCCGCATCAGGGATCTGCACGAGTATGGACAAAGCCGAGTGGTCACTGTAAACTATACACGTCGAAAGGAACGTCACGAATCACAACATGAGCATGCAAGTGACAAATAGTGAGCTAGAATTCTCCTATAACAGCAAGTTGGGGCAGCAGCATTGTTGATGGAGCATGCGGGAACCCACGGTGGTTGCTTAAGCTTCCCCCTCATTCCTTGCACTAGAGCCAAGTCTCATAGCTCTGGGGTTTGTTACTCGGAAGTGTGCGCGCCTGAGTTACCACCAGACAACAGCTGAAAACTGGAAATGACAGCTTAAGAATTGAGAATGAACTACAATGGGAGACCCCTCCAAGTTCTACTTCCTTCCAAGCTCTGTGGAGCTTGTTTCTAAGCTAACCCACTAATCAGAAAATAGACCTATATTTTCTGGCAGGCAAGATTTTTTCCGTGAGCCCTGCTAGATGGCGAATTGCCCAAACCCGGGCGTCGTCCGTTTTACCTGAAAACTGGACCATACCATAACAGGCACGGCTCAAACGCACTCATGCGGTGAGAATCAGCTAGATAAATAGCACTAAGTTATGGCTGCCTAAAACAAGGCAGCGTTTACGCTAATCCGCGATACCAACAGTGCACGAAAATCATGAAACTTGGACCACATGATGCTGCAAACGTAACAGTGCAGTCAAACACGATGCTGGACGCGTGCAGACAACATATGCAGTGACAGTGACTGCTGGCGGCACGACTGCCGAGGAGGTCTATCGATGGACCTAAGCACGTTCGAGGGAGGAGTATCCAGCAAACTACGTGTAGGCCTCATCGTGCATCAGCTCCACCCGACGACACTCCAGCATCGTCACGTCTCGCCGTCAGTCATCTGCATCCCGATGTACACAAGCCGGGAGGACACAACAAGGTACCAAGGATAGATGTGGAAAAAAACCAACACTCCCCCACGACTAACAGGCATAGTGCACATAGGCAGGCACAGAGCACAGAGACTAAGCAGAAGGGGAGAGAGAGAGAGAGAGAGAGAGAGAGAGAGAGAGAGAGAGAGAGAGAGAGAGAGAGAGAGAGAGGNGATCCAGCAAACTACGTGTAGGCCTCAGCGTGCATCAGCTCCACCAGACGACAATCTAGCATCGTCACGTCTCGCCGTCAATCATCTGCAACCCGATGTACACAAGCCGGGAGGACACAACAGAGTACAAAGGACAGATGTGGAGAAAAACCAACACTCCCCCACGACTAACAGGCATAGTGCACATAGGCAGGCACAGAGCACAGAGACTAAGCAGAAGGGGAGAGAGAGAGAGAGAGAGAGAGAGAGAGAACCTCATGGACGCACACCGACCGCACTCACAGCCTTCCTAAACGAGTCATGCTTCAGTGTTGTCATCAAGAAGTCAGCCAACTGCCGTGCTGTCTCAACCCACACAATGTTGATGCCGCCGTCATGCAACAACGAACGCACATAGTGATACTCGACATTGATGTACTTTGTGCTAGTGTAATGCACGCCGTCATTGTCATCAATGGCGATAGAACTTTCATTGTCACAATGCAGTGTAATGGACGGAACAGACTGACGCAACTCGGACAACAGGCGGCGTAGCCACACGTTCTCACAAGCGCAAGAACCAAGGGCCACATAATCAGCCTCAGCAAGACTGCAAGCAATGCAACCTTGCTTGCGGCTGTGCCAGGACACAGCCTTGCTGCCAACAAGAAAGATCCAGCCAAACAAGGCATGTGCCTAAGCCATGTGCCTTAGTGCCGGGGCCCCCACTCACGACTATGGAAGTGGGTCTGACAGTAGGCAAGAAGTCTCGTGGGGTGACAGGGGGTCTTGGCGTGCAAGGGCGTGAACAGGCGGCGTGCGTGCTCATGATCGACCTGGGTCAAAGGCCTCCGTCCATACCACATGTGTAGCGCACCGACACGGACGAGGCAGTCGGCCATGAGGAGCTTGCGAACAACAACAGGGTAGCTGGCCTGGAGGAGCTGGCTGTCACGGTTAGGGCAGCCGGCCCGAAGGGGCTGGCGGACACGGACGAGGCAGCCGGCTTGGAGGGCTTGCGAATATGGATGGGGAGCCGGCCCGGAGGGGCTGGTGGACACGGATGGGACAGCCGGTCCGAAAGGGCTTGCGGACACAGTAGGGGGAATCAGCCAGGAGGGCCCGGCGGACACGGATGGGACAGCCGGCCCGGAGGGGCTGGTGGACATGGAAGGGGCAGCCTGCGCAGGGGGGCTGGCAGACACGGTCGGGGCAGCCGGCCCGGTGGGGCTGTTGAACACCAATGGGAGAGCCGGCCCTTAGGGGTTGGCGGACACGGACGAAGGAGCCGGCCCTGAGGAGCTGGCGGACACGGACGGGGCAGCCGGTGTAGAAGGACCCACGAGCGCAAACAATAGGACGCCCAGAAACGGTTGGATGGAAGACGGACCCACCACTCCTCCACAAGACAGAAGGAACAACGACGAGCCGGAGTGAATGAGGTCGCGGGGAAATAGGTCCTCAAAGAAGAGGGCATCCCGGGACTCAACGATGTAGTGCCGGGTGGGATCCCAAAAGTGCCATGCCTTGGACTGACACGAGACGCCAAGGAAGATGCAGGGACAGCTGCAAGGCTCAAGCTTGCTACCCAGGTGTGGGGTAGGCAACCACACGATGGCCACGCATCCCAAGACGCGAGCTGGGTAGAGGTCGGCCCGCTCTCCCCACCAGTGCTGGTATGGTGGGGACCGACGGAGAATGGGTCCGTGGGGAATCCGGTTCCAAACCCATGTCATGTAGGTCATGGCCTCAAAGTAGAAGCTGTCAGAGAGACCGGACTCGAATCACATGGTGCGGTCGGCGTCAGCCATGGTGCGGTTCCACCACTCAGAGGCGCCGTTCTGGGGTGGCGTGTAAGGCGCTGACGTCTCATGATGGATGCCATGGGAGGCGAGGAAGAGTGTGGTCTCACCTTGAAACTCACCCCTACAATCAGAACGGAAGCGGCGGAGGGAGCGACCACACTCACGCTCAGCACGAACAAGCCAGTCCTGAATGGTGGGAGCGATGTCATTTTTCTGCCGAAGGTAGAAGAGCCAGCGACAGCGCGAGTAGTCATCCGTCAGTGTCAAGACGTAACAATCGTGCTCTCCGACGGACTCAATCAGGAGGGGACCCATGACATCAGAGAGATCAAAGTCGAGTGGGTGCTTACACGAGGGCAGACGAGGGGTAGGTGGAATGGTGCATCTTCCCCTGAGCACAATCAATACACTCGGTGGGACACGGCAGAGGAATGGAGGCTGGGTCAAAGCCTTTGGCTGGCTTCGTACAAAGCATGCTGTTGACTGCAACAGAGTTGACGTGACAGAGGCGACGATGCAAGAGATGTGTGTGCTGCAGAGAGAGTGTTCTAGTAACAAACGTGTGGCCAATGTCGGCCAATGAGGAGGGGACAGAGGTAGAAGCGGATAGGCGCGGTACGTGCCACAAGTTGCCACGGGCGGTGGCATGCAAGACAACACAACGTGACGGACGCAATGGCACAGTGCCAACACCACGTGAGTGGAGAACGTTCATGCTCATGCGATCAAGGGCTGTGATGGACAGAAGGTTGAGCTCAAGGCAAGGGACAAAGAGAACATCAGTCACAAAGACATCACCAGTAGTACCACTAAAACAAACAACGCAGACACCACAAACGGGTAACACTTAATCAGAACCCATCAGAACCTCGGAGACATCGGTGATTGGACCGAGGACACTAAAGGCCTCACGCGAGGCCATCATGTGATACGTGACCCCGCAATCGGTGATCTAGGTTTCTGATGGATCCTGGACCGGTATGGCGAGGTTGTTGACAGTCACATGGTAGTGGGCGAGCAACGCGGACGCGGTGGACGGAGGTGCGAACCAGGAATGCCACTCATCTAGCCAGGTGACATCATCATGAAGAGGAGCAAGTGGGAAGGGCACGGCAGAGGATGAAGTGGACAAAGATATAGGGTACGGCTACAGTACAGACTCCGTCATACAATGTAGGGCAGTGGAACCAGCGACGACCCAACTTGCATTTTCTTGGGGAGGAGGGTGAGGAAGGCCGAGTTGGAGTGCGATGAACTGCTCCAACAGACGCTCACGGATGGAGGGTCCGTCGGAGTAAACCGACAATGGTGTGAAGACATCGAATTCCGATAAGGAGGAGGAAGGCGCCGGTGACGGAGGAACGGGCGCGGACGGCTGCGGAAGATATTGCGGTGGAGCCGTCGCAAGTGGCGCGGATGCAGTAGGAGCAGCAACAGTCAGGACAATGGTGGCAAGGCGATACTCATGCTGGCCACGCATGGTGGCAACCACACAAGCCTCATCAGTCGGGAGTGGATACGTGTACCACCTGTGCCTTGGCTGGCCACAGTTGTGGCAGACGAGGCTTCCACCACCAGATCCGCTGGGCTGCTGCTGTGGGCCCTTGCCCTTCTTGCCCTTACAATTCTTCTTACAAGATGAGGAGGCGCCGGAAGACACTGCTAGTGTCAGGAAAGAAAAAATCAACCAGGCAATGGCAATAGATGTGAGGGACTCCGTTTGATGGAGGTGTGACTCTTCACGAGCCTCCTCGATGTGGAGGAAGAGCTCGTATGTCCAAGGCATGAGGTTACCCTGGGCAGCCATCACGGCGAGGACCTCTTGGGAGTACTGGACAAAGACGTCAGAGAAGGTGTTGGTGGAGCCGTGCTTGATGGTCAAGAGCGCGCAAATAAGGGGTGGCATGGCGTCTCCAAGGTGGTGTAGGATGTCCTATGCACACTGCCAATAGGAGGTGAATGTCTCGGTCTCCCCCATACAGAGGGAGTTGAACTCCTAGATCAGGCAGCTGGTCTCGGTGTCACTAGACAGACAATGAGGGTGCATGAGTACGTGCCACGCTGCTGTGAGGTCAAGGAGTGTGCAAGCGGTGAGGTCACCGCAGAAGGGCTCAAGGGCAAGAGGTGAAGCTGGAGGGGCAACAGGGACGAGGACATGCACGGCCCGACCGGCGTCATATACCTGGTCAAACAGGGTGGAGTCGAAGGGCAGGATACAGTAGGGCCACAACTCCACGCCATGTGCCCAGATCCAGAAACTGAGCTCCGAGCTCTGGAACTGCTCGCCAGCTTGAAGCCGTGGTGGTGGGATTTCAAAGTCCTTCAGCCTGCGGCCGGCACCCAGAGTGGGGCTTAGGATTGGCGTCACCGTCTGCCATTGGCATTGGGTGTGTTGCTGCGCCAGGTAATGTGTGGCATCGGATACCGCAAGGCTTGTGTACCCAGGTGGAACAAATGGTGCTTATTGACGCCGTTGCTGCTACTAAAGCGACTACTGCTACGGCATCTGTGTCAGCGGCTGTAGTGTTGCTAGGCTTTGTGTCAGCGTTTTGAGCTACTAGCGCAAAGCGGTAAGCGGATCTATCGAGCAAGCATGTCGGCCAATAGAGCCTGCAGAGTGTTGGTGCTGCTATGGTTGCTGCTGTTGCTACGGCGGCGGATGTTGCTGCAGTTGCTGCTGCTACTACTACTATTACTGTTGTGGCTGCTACTCATGCTACTACTGTGATAAGCCAAATGCACTTGATAACCAGGTTATTTATGAGCTGGATGATCTGTTAGCTACTGAGCTAACCACCTCCGGTAGAGAAGCCGCGAAACCGAAAAGCTCACAAAGGTTCTTACACCTTCTTCCTTTGCATGTATGTGTCATGCATCCCAAACTTAATCAGGCATACACTTCACCTTCAAGAGTACTAACGCCTTAGCATTACATCTCAAGAAGAGCTCAAGTCGTCAATACGCAAGAGAGCATCAAGCAAGGGTTGATTGATCAGCATGCAAGACAAGTCCTTTCATAGCTGTCTGTCCAGTCCTAGAACTCAAAAGCACATTCCTGGGAAGTGGCCTGAACCAGCCACGTCACCAATAGACTTGCACTGTGAGCTTGACACATAAGCATCCAAGTGTCAAGGTGACAGACCAACCATGTAGCGTCCAAGAAGCTACGGACTTTCTTTCTTGGAAGCTTCCACA
>SZWC01017306.1:40777-54851 GCA_023375785.1 Penium margaritaceum
GTGGCTTGTTGCAAGAGCGTCTCAAACTTCTGCATAAAGGCGGAGACATCCTCCCCTTCACCAAGCCTCATGCTGATGAGATTTTGTAAAATGAAGAGACGGTTGGCAAGTGAGGAGGACTGAAATACCTTGCCGAGTTTGGCGTATGCCGCGGCTGCCACTGTACAACCGCTGATGTGTGAAAGGACTGAGGGTTGTATGGAGGACACAAGAATGGCGAGAGCCTTCTTGTTGAGCTTGACCCATGCCACAAGGTCAGCACCCTCCTCCTTTGGTGCTGGGATAGTTCCGTCAAAATATCCTAGCAAATCTCTGTCATCCATGATGATCTCAAACTGCCACTTCCAGAGTGCAAACCCCTCTCCATCAAATTTGAGGATGGGCAAATGATTCCCTGGTTCCCCTGTCCCTGCCATCCCTACAACTACAACTGCTACAGCTGCTGCACCTGTTATTGATGCCGATGAACCTGTGTTTGAGGCCGTTGTAGGCTGTTGGTGAGAAGAGGAAACTGCTTCCCCTGTTCACGTTGGCTGTTGCAAGCAGATGTAGGCTGATGTAGGCTGATGTCAGCTCCCAAGGTAGAAAGGTGCAGATGTGTTGCATCCCCCTCCTGCTGATGTTGCCCTGCAAACAGAGAAGTTGGGTGAGAGCGAAGGCGCTCTCACTGCTTGTGACCTTAGCGGTTGCGTGCGTGAAACTTCCCTAACCAGAGGAGTGGGCCCATAACCCTTTGTTAGCTACTGAGCTAACCACCTCCGGTAGAGAAGCCGCAAAACCGAAAAGCTCACAAAGGTTCTTACACCTTCTTCCTTTGCATCTATGTGTCATGCACCCCAAACTTAATCAGGCATACACTTCACCTTCAAGAGTACTAACGCCTTAGCATTGCATCTCAAGAAGAGCTCAAGTCGTCAATACGCAAGAGAGCATCAAGCAAGGGTTGATTGATCAGCATGCAAGACAAGTCCTTTTATAGCTGTCTGTCTAGTCCTAGAACTCAAAAGCACATTCCTGGGAAGTGGCCTGAACCAGCCACGTCACCAATAGACTTGCACTGTGAGCTTGACACATAAGCATCCAAGTGTCAAGGTGACAGACCAACCATGTAGCGTCCAAGAAGCTACGGACTTTCTTTCTTGGAAGCTTCCACAACAAACAAGATATGCATGGGGCCAGGATCGAACTCATGACCTCTCACTTGGCCAAATCAACAAAATGGCCAGGGCAACCACTCACCCACATGGTGTACTCACAGGTCATATCTCACAAGAGACAGAGCATAGTTGAGTCACACTACAACGGATCTAGGGGTCATACCTCCACAAGGGGCAGAGCATTCCTGATCCNATAGCTGTCTGTCCAGTCCTAGAACTCAAAAGCACATTCCTGGGAAGTGGCCTGAACCAGCCACGTCACCAATAGACTTGCACTGTGAGCTTGACACATAAGCATCCAAGTGTCAAGGTGACAGACCAACCATGTAGCGTCCAAGAAGCTACGGACTTTCTTTCTTGGAAGCTTCCACAACAAACAAGATATGCATGGGGCCAGGATCGAACTCATGACCTCTCACTTGGCCAAATCAACAAAATGGCCAGGGTAACCACTCACCCACATGGTGTACTCACAGGTCATATCTCACAAGAGACAGAGCATAGTTGAGTCACGCTACAACGGATCTAGGGGTCATACCTCCACAAGGGGCAGAGCATTCCTGATCCTTCCTACAACACTGAACAAGGGGCAGAAACATTTAACACGATCTACCACTCGGATCTATGCCCATCGATTCCCCTTGGGTCTTTCGTCGAAAGTACAAACCCAACGGTGCAAGTACAAGACGAGAATTGCGGCAAAAGGGTTCTCCCAGGTCCTAGGCATCAGTTTTGATGAGACAATTGTACGAGTTAGACGTTACACGACAGCCAGGACACTGTTGAGCCTTGTGGCCCATTATGACTGGGAGCTGGAATAGATGGACGTGATAAGGCGAACCTGCACGGGAAGTTGGATGAGGGCATTTGCAAGGTCTTGCCTCCTGGATTTTCTAACTGTAGAAACTGAGTTTGGCGACTGCGCAAGGCCCTTGATGGCCTGAAATAGTCATCTCGGTGCTGAAACAAAGAGATCACATCCACTCTTGATAAAGGCGGTTATCATCGCAGCACAGTCAATCTATCACTCGTTGTCACCCTGCCATATGTCTTGTTTGTGGCTTTTCTTGTCTATGTGGATGACTTATTGATAGCATTGCCCAGGCAGGATGCCGTCAAGTCAGTCACAGCACTTTTGCACCCCACATACAAGATGAATGACATTCAACCCATGCGAGTCTTCTTGGACATGGAGCTTGAGAGTGATCACTCTCGACGTACTCTCCACGTTCACTAGGCTACGTACGTTCGCAGCCTGGGGGAGAGCTTTGCCTCCATGCTTGAATCCACTCCCACAGCGTCGACGCCTATGACTCCAGCTAGGCAGAGGCTACAGAAGACACTAGATGTGTCAAAGCATGGGGAGGTGGAAGATGTGACGGACTACATTCGTGTCATTAGGTCTCTCGTTTACTTAGCGACAACTACTAAGGCGGATGTTGCCTTCTCTATGAACTTACTGGTACAGTTCTCTCAGTGTCCTAAGGCATGACATATGGAGGCCGCCTTGCATGTTGTTAGGTACGCCCTCTCCATGTTGGTGTGTGGGCTTTGGCCTGATACTCTTTTAAGGACACCGAGGTTGCTTGGGGTGTGACACGATGCTATGGTCGAGGTTATGCTGGTCGAGACCAGCATACCTAGTGAGTTCTACCGGTGTGACGTGGAGACCAATTGCCCACATGTGCTATGTATGATCCATGCATGGTGTGGTCGAGACCCGGACACCCGGAGACATTCTCCGGGGTCACAAGGAGACCTTGTTTCTCTGTCTCTCTTATATGATGTTTGACACGTAGGTGTGTGATTGAATTCTTGCATGGTTGAGACCCAGGCACTTGGTGGGATGCACCATTGTCACGAGGATACCATATGCTGTGGTATGCTTGATCGGTGCTTGCTATGATTTGTTGCCTCAGCCAACCTTCCTTGCCTTTGCTCAGACATCGTTATGTTGACACTTGTGTCAGCCAGGGGGAGTGTTGATGTATGTGGCTTCCACCCGTCACGAGCGATGGCCAGGAGAGCAGCGGTACAAGAGAGCGCGATGACATGATCCTCGATGCGAACCCTGGAGGCACCGGCGCGTCGGCAGGTGGTGGACCACCCACTCGACGAGCTGAGCGACGACTGCCCCAGCGTCCTAAATGCTGTCTTCGACCTTCTACAGTTTTTCTTACAGCCTATCCTTGATGCGGACACAGCTGGAGCCGGAGCGCCAAAGAGTTGTGGCTCCACCCATGAGCTGTCAGAGAGCTACCATGACGTCTTGGGTGCTTGCCGGGATGCTTTGCGGTTTTTCAGCAGACACTAGAGTTTCCTCGATGGAATGGCTCCTGAGCCCAATTTGCGTGTTTTGCATTGTCTATCCACCAATCGGTGCCAAACATATGCGCAGCGTCCGGCTCGAGATTTTGCATCTGAAGGTTCATACGACGTAGCGTTCTCATTTGTCTGCGCAGAGTTACGGCCAAAATAATGTTTTTGGGACGGTTTTAGGACAGACCTTGCCTTGCCGCATGCGACACTCGTTGTGAGTCGCGGCAGGTGGACATGTCATTTGTTTTCTCTCGGTGAATGTGTTTTATTTATGGAAGCACATTTGACACTATTTGTGTCGCCTAGCCAAACCCTTGTTGTTTCGAGTCCGACCTGTGTTGACGCCGCGAGCTGATTTAGCATTGACGCCTAGTCAGTGGCAAGCGTGCTAGGAAGCTCCGTGGCAACCTCATTTCTCCACTGCCTGCACGGGCCTTTGCTATCGAGCTCAACCGTCGGTGGTGGTTGATGGATACACTCATAACGAATGGGCACATGATGCCGATGCTCGCAACCGTACAAGCTACATCGTCCTTGGTGAAACCGCCGTGTCATGGAAGAGAGGCAAACAAGAGTGCATGGCACGCAGCTCATAGTGAGGGAGACTATGTTTCCCTTGGCACAGGCACCTATGGGAGTGTTTGGTTGTGTCGTCTGTTAGAAAAGATACGCGTCTCCATTTGTTGCATCACTCTTCATTGTAACAATCATGCACTAAGGCCATTGCTGAACATGATGGTATGCATCACACACACATGAAGCACATCAATGTGGAGCATCACCTTGTGCATGAGAGAGTGGTTGCAAGTGATTTCTAGATCGTTTGGGTTGACACTCGACAGCAATGAGCTGATTTCCTCACAAGCGCACTGAGCAACAACGTCTTCAAGGTAGGTGTGCATGCTGTTGGTCACTTTGTGAGTGTGTAATGTCGCATCTCATACCCTGTGACGCTCGTCTGTGCTTGTTAGTCTATGCATGTATGTGTCGGTTGTGGATCATGGGGGAGTGTTGGTTTCTGTACCATAGACACGTGACTGTTGGTTTTCGTCCATCTCTCATTGTACTCTGCTGTGTCCTCCCGGCTTGTGTACATTGGCGTGCAGATGACTGACGGCAAGACGTGATGCCACTGGAGTGTCGCTCGGTGGAGCCGACACACGCTGAGGCCCACTCACCCTTCGCAGGAGCCTCCTCCCTCTGGCGATGCGCTCAACTCCATCGGCAGGCCTCCTCGGCGGCCGGGCCGCCGGCGGTCACTATCACTGCAGATGCTGTCTGCATGCACCTAGCACTGTGTCTGGTTGTGGCATTGTGTCTGCAGCATCATGCAGTGCCTAGGATCCAGATCTCCTCCTCTATGACCCTGTTTGGCATCGCTGACTGTCGTAGGCACTACGTGGGTTCAGGCAGCCATAACTCCTTGCTGCTGTTTTTCTAGCTGATTCTGACCGCACGACTGCGTTTGCAACGTTGGTATTATGGGATGGTCCAGTTTTCGGGCAAAACGGACGACGCCCGGGTTTTGGGTTGTCAGCCATCTGGTAGGGCTCACCGAAAAAACCCTGCCTGCCAGAAAATAGGTCTCGGACTATTTTCTGATTGGCTGGTTAGCTGAGTAACAAATTCTACACTAGTGGGGGGGAGCTAAAACTTGGAGGGGTCTCCCATTGTTGCTCATTCTTCAGTCCTAATCAGTCACTTTCAGTTTTCAGCTGCATTCTGGCGCTAACACTCGCACGCATGTTTCTGAGTAACAAACCCAGAGCTTCCAGACTTAGACTCTAGAGCAGCAGACTGAGGGGACAGCAGACTAAAGCAACGAGCATGGAAGCCCGCACCCTGCATCAGCAACGCCACTGCCCCAACCTGCTGCCTAGGTTTTCCAGCTTGGCATCAGAACGAGAGCGTAGCAGCAACAGCAGAAGACTGGCGTACAGGTGCCGGACAACGCCGGTGGACCCCCATACGCGCCAATGCAGGGGAAATGCTACAGGATTTTCTCCGGCAGCATTGACCCGCCTGGTGGCGGCGTCAGACGTTTTGCCACGGCCACTGGGCCAGTGGAAATACTGCCGAAATTTTTTTGGTAGCGTTGACCCCCACGCGTGGCACGAGGAGGTGAGCGACAGGCCGCGTTCGACACCTGCGGGCGACGATGCACACTGCAACGTCACCCAGACGCAGTGACTGGCACCAACACGCAACAGCAGCAGTCTGCAGCAACGGCAGCCGCTAGCAACTGTAGCGAGCAGCGGCAACAACAGCCAGCAACAGCTGCGTGTAGGAACAACAATAGGCAGAAGCACAAGCTCGTAACAGCCCACAATAGCAGCAGCTCACAGCAGCAGCTCGCAACAGCAGCCGCCCGTAGCAGCAGCCCACAGGAGTAGCCCGTAGCAGCAGCGAGCAGCAGCAATCAGCAAATAGTAGCTGTAGCAGCGTGCAACAGTAGTAGCAGGCTACAACAGCCGCAGCAGCGAGCCACAGCAGCAGCCAGCTGTAGCAGCAGCAGTAGCGAGCAACTGCCGACAGCAGCCAACAGTGGCTGCTGCTGCTTGCTGCCCGTACCGAGCGAGTAGCGAGCAGCTGCCCGCTGCTGCCAGCGAGCAGTAGCTTGCTGCCAGCGAGCAATAGCTCGCTACCAATGAGGAGCAGCCCGCTGCTCGCATCCAAAAGCGGGCAGCTGCCCATTGTGACAGACGAGAGAAGACAAAAAAACAAAAATGCACGAGAAAAAAAATCCCTCACCCCACCAGATTTGCTGCCGCGGCTGCAGCAGCTACCTTTGCTGTTGTAGCAACCACAACAGCCGTAGCAACCCGCAACAACAGCAGTTGCTGCTGCAACTGCAGCCGCAGGAGCAGGAGCAGCCGCAACAATAGCATTAGCAACAGCAGCAGTAGCAGCCGCAGCAGCAGTAGTAGCAACAACAAAAGCAACAACAGCAGCAGTTGCTATTGCTACACCAGCAGTAGCAACAATAGCTACAGTAACGGCCCCAAGAACCACCACTGCTGACGTCAGAATCCCATTGCTGACGTCACCGCAAACGTCACTACTGATTTCATCACTTCCAAAAAACAACAAAAAAGGGGGGCAAGGGAAAGGGGAAGAAAACCTAAGGGTTGGCAGGACGTCCACCCCCCTCAGCTGACGTCACTGCTGACGTCAACAACACAAAGAAAAAGAAACCAAAGGGGCATCAAACCATGGCTGGTAGCCCCACTAGAGAGAGGTCCTCCTCTGTTAGGGGGACCCCCACCCCCCCTTTCTTGCAGCGATAACAGCAGCAGGAGCAACGGTAGCAGCAACAATAGTAGCAGTAGCAGCAGCAGCAGCAGTAGCAGCAACAACAACAGCATCAGGAGCAGCATCAGCACCAGTAGCAACAGCACCAGTAGCACCAGTAGCAGCAAAAGCAGCAGAAGCAGTAGAGGCAGCAGCCCTCTTGCGTTGTTGGTGACAATCCTGACCCCCTCGCTCCTCTTGAGCAACAGCTCGCCGCCCTGACGCAGTAGCTTGCGGCACTGCAGCCGTTGGTCTCTCAGACTGCCACCAGTGAGCCGCCATCGTTTATTCCTCCACGGTACGCCAGCCCGGCTGTGTCCGCTGCCACGCACTACTTGGCGCGGCAACAGACTTAGCGCCAGCGGCAGACAGTGACCTCCGTCCTTGGCCCCACTCTGGGTGCCGGCCGCAGGCAAAAGGACTTTGATTCGCCATCGCCACCGCTTCAGGCCGGCGAGCAGTTCTGGAGCTGGGAGCTCAGCATCCGGATCTTGGCGCAGGGTGAGGGCCTATGGGCATACTACACCCTGGCGTATGACGCCACCCTCACCAACAAGTTATATGACGATGGTCGTGCCGTCTCCACTCTAGTCCTTGTCGCCCTTGCGGCTTCCCGCCTTGCCCTGGAGCCCTTTTTAGGTGGCTTTACCACTGGCGCCACCCCAGACCCTGTAGCCGCGTGGCACGTCCTCACTCGTCCCCATCGCTTGTCCAGCGAGGCTGAGACCAGCCGCCTGTTGCGGGAGTTCAACTTTCTGCACATGGGGGAGAATGAGACGGTCACCTCCTACTAGCAGCGGGCGGAGGACATCCTTCGTCGCCTCGGGACCTCTATCCCACCTCCTCTGGCCGTGCTCCTTACCATCAAGCGTGGTGCCACCAACGCGTACGCAGACGTCTTCGTCCACTACTCTCACGACGTCCTCTCCACCATGGCGGCTCAGGGCACCCTCACGCCCTGGGCATACGCGCTCTTCCTCCTGATTGAGGAAGCTCGTCTGGAGCCCCGCCTCCAGCGCACGGAGGCTCTCGCCTCCGTGGCCGTCGCCTCCCCCGACGCAGCTACCTCATCGTCGTCGGGGAAGAAGAAGCGTCGGAACAAGAAAGGCAAGGGTCAGCAACAGCAATAATAGCGACCGTCGACCGGGTCTAGCGGTGGAGGCTCGGTCTGCCACAACTGTGGCCAGCCTGGGCACGAGTGGTACACGTGCCCTCTACCAATGGACGAGGCGCGCATCATCTTCACCATGCATCGCCAGCGAGAGCGATGTCTCGCCTCTGCCGTCGTAGCTGTCGCTGACTCTGACACTTCAGCCTCATCTAGTAGCTCCACCACTCCAATTGCTTCGCCAGTCCAGCCGACACCAGCGCCGCGGCAGTCGGCACCGGCACAGTCCTCCTTCTACCCAGGTTCCGGCGCCATCACCCCGCACTCCGTCTACACTCCCGGGTCGTCCTCTCGTGAGTGTCAGTTGGAGCAGTTCATTGCGCTCCAGCTCGGCCTGCTTCACCCTCCTCCCAAGGGAAGTGCGAGTTGCATCACTTCCTGCTCTCCTGCCCAGCTTTGCATGACTGAGACTGAGCTACGGTCGTGTCTCGTTTCCTTGTCTGTCTCGTCGTCTCCCATGGCCTTCGCTACCCCTTCCCATGACAAAGTTGCATGGCTTGATAATAGGCAGTCTCGGTTCGCGCCTCCTTCCACCGCATCCACGTCGCTTGCTTGCTGCAATGTGACCGTTAGCGATCTAGCAACCCCAGTCCAGGACTCTGCTGAGACCTGGATCATCGACTCCGGGGCCACTCATTGCATGATGGCCTCTCGTGAGGCCTTTAGTATGCTCGGTCCTGTTGGAGATGTCTCCGGTGTCCGGACGGGCTTTGGACAGATGTTCCGTGTCCGTGGTGTTGGCGTCGTTCGTTTCCGTGGTCCTTCTAGTGACGTCTTTTGACCGATGTCCTCTTCGTCTTAGGTCTCGAGTTCAGCCTCCTGTCCGTCACCGCCCTTGAACGCATGAGCATGGACGTTGTGCACTCGCATGGTGTTGGCACTGTGTTGCTGCGTCCGTCTCCTCTTGTCGAACTGCACGCCACCGCCCGTGGCAACCTGTGGCATGTACCTCGTCTCTCCTCCTCTCCTTCCGTCTCCTCCACGTCTGCCGCCACAGGCCATGTGTTTGACACTAGTATGTTGTCTCCTCAGCACACTCACCTCTTGCACCGCTGCCTCCGCCACGTCCACTCTGCCACCGTAGACAGCATACTCCGCACCCAACCGGCCAATGGCCTTGACACGGAGACTTTCCCCCTCCCGTGCCCCACTGAGTGCATTGATTACGCTCAAGGGAAAATGCACCGGTCCACGTATCCTTTGTCTTCCTCCCGTGCGTCTGCCCCTCTCGATCTTATCCATTCCGACGTCATGGGTCCTCTCCCCACCGAGTCCGTAGGCGAGCACGGCCGCTATGTCCTCACACTCACTGATGACTATTCTCGCTACCGCTGGGTCTTCTGCCTTCGGCAGAAAAGCGATGTCGCCCGAGCCATCCAGGACTGGCTTGTCTTCGTGGAGCGCGAGTGCGGACGTCCTCTTCGTTGCTTTTGCTCCGATTGCGGTGATGAGTACATGGGTGAGGCCACGGCCTTTCTTGCCTCCAACGGGATCCACCATGAGACATCCGCGCCTTACACGCCCGTCCAGAACGGTGTCTCCGAACGGTGGAACTGTACCATGACCGACGCTGTCCGCACCATGCGGGACGATTCCGGTCTCTCCGATGGCTTCTATTTTTAAGCCATGGCCTTCATGACGTGGGTCTGGAACCGGATTCCCCACGGTCCTCTTCTTCGCCAGTCCACGCCATACCAGCATTGGTGCGGTCAGCGAGCTGACCTCCGCCTGGCTCGCTTCTGGGGCTGTGTGGCCATTGTGTGGCTGCCCGCCCCGCAGCAAGGCAGAAAACTCGCACCCCACAGACGTACTTGCACCTTCCTTGGTGTTTCTCGTTAGTCGAAGGCCTGGCGCTTCTGGGATCCCTCCCAGCAATGCATCATCAAGTCCCGAGATGCCCTCTTCTTTGAGGACATGTTTCCTTGCGACCTCATTAGCTCCGGCTCATCCGTGTCTATCCTGTCCCGGGGGGGAGTGGTGAGTCCGTCCTCCGTCCTGCCGCTTCCGGGTGGCACATCTCTTAGTCCCTCTGAGCCGGCAACCCCAGTCGTGTCTGCTGGCCCCTCCAGACCAGCTACTTCAGTCCCGTTAGCTGGCCCCTCCGGGTCGGCAGCCCCAATCGTTTCCACTAGTCCCTCTGAGCCGACAGCCCAGTCGCGTCCGCTGGTCCCTCCGCGCCGGCAGCCCTCGTCGTGCACACTGGTCCCTTCGGGCTAGCAGCCCCAGTCGCGTCCGCTAGTCCCTCCAGGCCGACAGCCCCAATTGCGTCCGCTAGTCCCTCTGGGCCGGCAGCTCCAGTTGCGCCCGCTGGCCCCTCCGGGCCAACAGCCCCAGTCGCATCCGCCAGCCCCTCCAGGCCAGCAACCACGTCCGCCTCCATTGGCCCGTCGGACTCAGTGCCATCGCCTGCCTTGCCACGCTACACACCTCGCCCTAGCGGCAACCTGCGACCCAGACCGTCGGTGAGCGCGTAGACCGTCGCACCCCCATTGACCTTGGAACCATGACCAATGGCTCGTGACGCGAGGTGAAGAGGTCGGCGAACGCCAAATGACGTGATTGAGGCAAACCCATCAAGGATGGAATCTCGGCCGCCGAACACGCCGCCGCCGAATCGGACCCAAGTTGAGCGGATCAAGAAGTCACCAAGGTAGCAGCTTCCGGAAGGGAGCCTGGTGGGAGGGATTTTCTGCCTGGACCATCTTAAAAACCAAGAAAAAAAACCGTCGCACAGCGCTCCGTGGCGCCTCGACCCCCCGTGGCCCCACGTGTCTCCTCCACTCCCACGGTCGTGAGTGGGGACCCTGGCACCAGGACCTTCGGCTTGACCACCTCGGCCATCATTGTAGACCTCCACCCGGGCTCAATACTGGGCTACGCCATGCTTCATCACAAGCATCAGCACGCTGTCGTGGCTGCACTCGCGCGCATCCCACCTGGGGCTCGAGATGCACACACTCTCTCAGTCCGCTCCACAGTATGCCCGGAGGACCCAGCCACCCTACGCGAGGCACGAGCATGTCCTGAGGCCGCACACTAGGACGCTGCCTGCGCCGATGAGCGTGCCGCTATCAGACAACACCATGTGTACGACCTCGTCGACCTTCCTCCAGGTCGGAAGGCCATCGGCGACAAGTGGGTCTTTCGGCACAAGTGGAAGCGCGACGGGTCCTTGGACAAGTACAAGGCCCGCCTTACAGCCAAGGGGTTTGGCCAGATTCCTGGGGTCGGCTACGAACAGATCTTTGCTCCAGTTGGCCGGTTCTCCACTAGCCGGGTGCTCTTTAGCCTGGTCGCACAGCATGGGTGGGAGCGGCACCAGATGGATGCAAGCAACGCATTTCTCCATGGTTCATTGGAAGGTGAGGAGCTCTATATGGTGCCGCCCCCAAGCTTCGACGTTGGCACTAGGAGAGTCTGGCGACTGCGTAAGGCCCTGTATGGCCTGAAGCAGTCGCCTCGGTGATGGAACCTGTTGGTTTTTGTGCATCTATCATTGTACTCTGTTGTGTCCTCCCGGCTTGTGTAAATCGGCATGCAAATGACTGACGGCAAGACTTGATGCCGCTGGAGTGTCGCTCGGTGGAGCCGACGCACTCTGAGGCCCATGCACCCGTCGCTGGAGCCTCCTCCCCTGGCGATGCGCTCAGCTCCATCGGCACGCCTCCTCGGTGGTCGGGCCGCCGGTGGTCACTGCCACTGCAGATGCTGTCTCCATGCACCTAGTGCTGTGTCTCGCTGTGGCATTGCGTCTGCAACATCATGCGATGCCTAAGGTCCATGTCTCCTGTTGTATGATCCTGTTTGGCATCGTTGACTGTCATAGGCACTTCCTGGGTTCGTGCAGCCATAACTTCCGATAGCTATTTTTCTAGCTGATTCTTACCGCACGACTGCGTTTGCAGCATTGGTATTATGGTATGAACCAGTTTTCAGGCAAAACGGACGACCCCCGGGTTTTGGGCTTTCGGGCGTCTGGCATAGCTCACCGAGAAAACCCTGCCTGCCACAAAACAGGTCTAGCACTATTTTCTGATTGGCTGGTTAGCTGAGTAACAAGTCATACACTAGTGGGGGGGAGCTAGAACTTCGAGGGGTCTCCCGAATTGGAGATAAATTTAGGGCATGCAGGCCCATGCAAAAACGAACATGAGCTCTGTGTGTGAGTGCGATGCAAGACGGCAAGAATTTGGCTAAGTGTGGAACGCTGAATACAAAGAACAAAGAGAAAGAACAAATGAGCCCCCAGCGGGCTTAAGTAGGGGCGCCGGAAGCTAGCCGCATCGGGCCCCGGCACCCCCGCTGAGCCCAAACGGGTCAGCGGGGAGAACACACTACGTACAATACGATAACAATAACGGTGGTCTCCTCGAGGCACCGGAACAGCTCTCCGAGTACCCGAGTCTCGACCACCGAGAAAATAAGAACGGTGCCAAAAGATCTCAGAATCAACGTCCAGACATCACACACCGCTTTCCGAACATCGGAAGCGCTAGTACGGCCACCGGGTCTCCTCGTCGCACTGGTATAGTCCACCGGGTGCGTGGGTCTCAACCCACCGAGAAAACTCTCCTAGCTCCCGACAAGCCCACAGGGCTACCGAAACGCAACGACCGCGTTTCGCCGATGCTGTCGTACGTGCTGGAGAAGTCTCGGTGCAGTCCGGAGGCCCGTCATGTCGTCACGCCCTCCTCTGCCATGTACCCCGAATGTGGGTATATTGGTAAACTAGCAATGTCGGTCGTGACGGGTGGAAGCCACACAAACCAACATCCCGTTGTTGGAGTGTCGTCTTCTGTGGGAAGCTGATGTTAGCAGTGACGTCTGCTATTGTGTCCTCCCGGCTTGTGTACATCGGCGTGCAGATGACTGACGGTGAGACGTGACACCGTTGGAGTATCGCTCGGTGGAGGCGACGCACGATGAGGCCCACTCGCCCTTTCGAGGAGCCTCCTCCCTCTGGCGATGCACTGAGGTCCATCGGCAGGCCTCGGCGGTCGGGCCGTCGGCAGTCACTGTCACTCCAGATGCTGTCTGCATGCACCTAGCGTTGTTTCTGGTTGTGGCATTGTGTTTGCAGCATCATGCGGTGCCTAGGGTCAAGGTATCTTGCTGTATGGTCCTGTTTGGCATCGCTAATTGTCGTAGGCACTACCTGGGTTTGGGCAGCCATAACTCCTTGCTGCTATTTTTCTAGCTGATTCTGACCGCACGAGTGCGTTTGCAGCATTGGTATTATGGTATGGTCCATTTTTCACGCAAAACGGACGACACCCGGGTTTTGGGCCATCGGGCGTCTGGCAGGGCTCACCGAGAAAACCCTGCCTGCTAGAAAATAGGTCTAGGACTATTTTCTTATTGGCAAGTTAGCTGAGTAACAGGTTCTAGACTAGTGGGGGGGAGCTAGAACTTGGAGGGGTCTCACATTGTTGCTCATTCTTCAGTCCTGATCAATAACTTTTAGTTTTCAGCTGCTTTCTCGCGCTATCACTGGCGCGCGCGTTTCTGAGTAGCAAACCCAGAGCTTCCAGACTTAGACTCTATAGCAGCAGACTGAGGGGGCAGTAGACTTAAGCAACGAGCGTGAAAGCCCGCATGGTGCATCAGCAACACCACTGCCCCAACCTGCTGCCTAGGTTTTCTAGCTGTGACCTCTGGCCTCGCTGCACACTCATCACACGGATGCAGGTGAATCGCTTTGGAGGGGCACTCTCTTTGCAACCAGCACCTGCAAGACGAAGGCACGTGGATGGAGATCCCAAGACACACTGCAACTGTTGATTGTTCAACGCACATCGGTTGGCCTGCACTAGGTTGGCTTGGCTATCACACACATGGGTTTAACACTGCTCTTGTGTGGGAGTTTAGCCGGGTTCATTGCCGGGTGACCAGTGGACAGTTTGCTGACAAGTTTGTTCCACAAAACAGGGCACACACGCACGCACGCACGCACACACGCAAGCTCGCACGCACGCAAGCAAGCACGCACGCACTTACACACGCACAACTCCGCGCGCACGCACGCATGCACGCACGCACACACGAACGCACACACGCACGCATGCACGCGCGCACTTACACTCGCACGCATCATGCACACACGCACGCATCACAACGCACGCACACACACACACACACA
>SZWC01017307.1:43134-57518 GCA_023375785.1 Penium margaritaceum
TGAACACATCAGCATGACGACATTTAGCATGGCAACTGGGACTGGGACTTTACCCTGCCTACAGCAGCGGACTTGCCTTACGTCAGCATGACCAGACATACCTCGGCGTGCTGCCGCACTCGAAGGATCATGGCCAATCAGCCCACCATCATTTTGCTGACATCAGCATGAGGACTGGTCACGTGTAACCAACCTGGCAGGGCATGACAGCGTTGTGACGTCACGGGAATGGTCATACTCCACCATGCTAACACATTGTGGATGGGGGCATCACCACTGGGAGGGGACGGCGCGCCTCTCTGCATTCTGCCACATGATGCGTTGGGCGCACTGCCCATGCTTCTGCATTGCTCGGAGGATCACCGGCGCTGACCCAGACTTGGCACAACCACATTAGTGCAATGGCCTTACGTCAGCCAGATGACGTCATCACTAGGGCGAATTGCTTACCTCGGCATGCTGCCAGATGACATGCTTGGTGCATGGTCCATACTCCCGCACCACTCGCAGAATCACCGCCGCCGACCCAGCCTCCGCCGCCTCCCCCACATGGGCCTGCCGGGCGGCGCGCAGCAGGAAAGTGGCCAGCATTGGCTTCTGCCCCGACAAGATTCTTCAGATTTGGACGGCCGAACAATCGATCACCGCCTCTCAACTGAGGGCCCTGTCGTCGTCCGTGTTGCCAACCTATGACGTCGCACGGTGCTGCTGGTGCACCGCCAAGAGTGGGTATGGAAACGCCTTCGTGCCTTGCTATTTCAGTCTCCAGATTCCCCTCCTAGCCTCCCTCCCTCGTGCAGTTTCTCGCTCCTCCCCCTCCTCGCTCCTAGCCTCCCTCCCTCTTAACACGCCGATGACCGAAATAGCTCCCACATCAACCGGGCCGGTCGCTCTTTGCTCTGTACAGCGATTGCACGCCTGGGTGCGTGCCGCTGACGCCTGGGTGGTTCGCTCGCGCTCGATTGGCGGTGGCGGTGGAGGTGGCGGTGGCGGTGGTGGCGGACGTTTAAGGGATTGCCCCAGTGCCGTGTTCTCCTCTCACGGAATTCAGCATTCAACTATGTTTCGCGCCCGCCACGTAGGCCTTGCGAGCTGACATGGCAATTAGCTAGCTGACTAGACAGGTTGCGAACCCGCCAAGATTTATTGCGAGACTAGCGACGGTTTCGTCGTCTTTTGGCGGTGGTTGAAGCCTTCATCTTTCAGTGGTCAAGCCGCGGGGCTCGAATTGGCTGATTTCACTGAAGGAACATCGTCGAATCGTCTGTGAAGTGGGCATTTGACCATCGAAATTCGGTGAAGTCAAAAAATATACAAAAAGACGTTTAAATTAATCTTTTGGCTGTTATTGGTGGATCATAATTGCATGAAATATGCAAATTTGAACTTGCAAATGCAAACGTTTGAACCGATGCGCACACCGCACCGGACCGCACCGCCGGGTCGCGATCCACCTAGCCACACGACTGCCATGCACAAAGAGCAACGAGGGAGATGCACTTTTCACTCGCACCCCGTCCACTGCACATTCTGTACGACATACTCCACCCCAATGGCATCCGCCTCCACGTCGAACTCCGCAGGCCGTTTCACTAGCATGCCGCACCTGACGCCTGCACCATCAGCTGTCCAAGGTGGAGCACCCCCACGCATCGCTTCGAAGCTTTCGGGATGGACCACATCCCTTTTCTCGCATGCATGCGTCGTGCGCGTGATGGGGCGTACGAGGCTACAGGCGGTGAGATGGAGTTCAACGTGCAGCCGTTGGTGGGAGATGACCGTGGAGCTCTTGCGCGCGGCGAACACGTTCCATTGGCGTCGGACTCTCGCCGTTATTCGGACGCTGGTATTGCGCCGGTCCGCGGGTGGAACGAGGCTGCCATGCGTGCCAGGACAGCGCTCGGGTTCGCATCGGCGCCATCCATGACGTCCCCGTCTGTCAAGCCAGCTGACAAGGACACAACGACGGAGCGGACAGTCGCAGGCAGCTTGGGCAAGAGTCTTTGGAGTACCGAGCGCGACTGCATGCTAGTGAAGATGGTGCTGGCGCACATGGCAGAATTCTATGAGAGCAGTGGCTGG
Source organism: Penium margaritaceum (assembly GCA_023375785.1). Taxonomy (NCBI): domain Eukaryota; kingdom Viridiplantae; phylum Streptophyta; class Zygnematophyceae; order Desmidiales; family Peniaceae; genus Penium; species Penium margaritaceum. The sequence goes on from SZWC01017307.1 coordinate 45,217, forward strand.
ATGACGAAGCTGCACGACCCCATCACGCCACGGCTGTCCAGGGAGTTCTGCATGGTCGACGATCTCACACGTGTCCAGGTTCGGTCACGGCTAGCTAACGTTGCTGCTCGTTGGAAACTTGCCTTTGCTCTTGTCGGCCAGAGTGGAATTGGACTGAAGCGTCGCACGTGGCAAATTGAGTTTTCTACTGAAAAATGGGAGGACATACGTAACAAGAACCCGGAGCAGGGGAAGTTGGAGGGCAAACCGTTGCCATGGTTTGACGACGCAACGCAGCTCTTTGCACATGACAAGGCGTGCGAGGAGAACGTGTTCTGCAGCAAAGCAGCTACCGCAGGGGAGTCAAGAGACCCCATCGACCTGACCCATGATGACGATGGCATGGCCCGTTCGGCTAAGCGTAAGCCGATGCTCGACCGCCACATCGACAACGTAGACAAGATAGTCCGTACACCATCGAAGGTAGAGTGTGTCATATCTGATGATGGCCCGAAGACAAGCTATGACATGGCAGTGAAGTTCATGGACAATGACAACAACATTCATGTTCGCAACAAATTGTTTTGTCTCGATGCCATGAAGGTTGACTGGGCACTGTGCGCAGATTATGTGTACAGTTCAGGGGAGCTACGCATGGAGGTCATAACCCGTTGCCTTGGCCGTGATCCTGCCACTGCACCCATGGCGTTTGTGGAGAAGCAGTTACGTCCACCCCTACCGAAGCTTACACCACGTTCGAAATTCACAACGTTCGTTGCTGACGATGCAGGCAGCGGCAGTCAAGCAGGCTCGGCATCAGCCGACACGTCTGATGCGCGTGTAGTAGTGAAGGATGTGCTTGGTGCCCCGGTTGAGGACCTATATGAGGATCTGGATGATGGTGCACATGAGCCATATTGAATTGCATTGTTTTCTTTTAATTTGTTGGACGTTATACTCATATCCATTCCTTTTTACATAAATTCAAGCATCATCTTCTGCCATGAGTACATACTCATCCCACATGGCATTTGCTGTGTGACCACGCTTTCCACAAATTGACATGTCCCCATACTGACGTGCAAGAACAGCACGTGGTCTGCCAACATCATCGTCGTCCCACGCCCCATCATAAGATGGCATGTCTACGTCGGACTCCTCGACGTCCATAATCAGATTGTGGAGAACAAAACATGAGAGGGTCAAACGAGGCTGAAAAGTAATGTTGTAGCTGGGAAGTCTCCGTAGAATGTGGCACCGTGCTTTTAGAATGCCAAGTGATCGTTCCATCATGCTCCGAGCGCTCGCATGCCGCCGATCAAAAAGCTCCTGTGCATCCTGCGGCCGCGATGCACCAGGCCTGAACTCATGCAGATGGTACCTACGTCCACGACAGGGCGGCATCAAGTCGTACCCCTCTGGAAAGGCAGCATCTTCCAATAGAAACTTGTTCAATGGCAATGAGAATCCTCTAGTCAAAGAATCCTGAAACATCCTAGCATCATGTGCGCTCCCCTCCCATCCTGTTGAGACGAAGCAAAACCTCATGTCGGGAGTGCATGCAACGAGGATATTGTGGGTTATCTAACTGTGCTTGTTGACATAGGCACCACGTCAAAGCAGTGGAACTATGACTGACACATGGATGCCATCGATCGCCCCTACGCAATCGCGGAACCACGGCACGTAGTCCGTACGCCCCAGCCATGGCGCATGGATGCACCCCTCATCACGAGGGAAGCGGATGACAGCATGCGCCAAGGAGTTGATGACTATGACGACGTCGCGTAGCACACGGCAGATGGTTGCTGGGCCCCTCTGGAACCTCTCCATGAGCTCACTGATGGATAGCCCATGCGTGACGCACTGGAGCAAGATGAACACTTTTTCGTCGACCGACAAACGAGTGTCCGTTAAAGAGGTGTAATGGCAGATGATGTGGATGAGGGCGTACCATGAATCACGACCCATGCGCATCATGTTGTATATGCGCATAGGATGGCCTCCCTGTAGTTCCTACAGCCATGACAAACCAGACTGCGACCCATCTAGCATCGGCTGCCGGCTGACACGGGTGGTCGCACGTCTCGCCACCACGTTAACAAGTTGGTGAAGTAGTGCATGAAGGACAAGCTGTACTTGCAGAGCTCGGCGGATAGTTGCAAGACGTGCCGACACGCGAGGGTTGTCCATGTTCACTGATGTGACTGACTGAGGTGACCTGTCCACCCACGAGTGCAGTCACTAGTACTCGTATTGCCGTTGGTGCCCACCAACGGCTTCTTCTAACGGGCAAACGGCTTGTACGCAACCCGAGCATGGTGACACGCTTGCCCTTTAGTGCATGGAGTCCACCACTTGGGTGCAAACCTCCGTGTTGCCAAAAATATGGATGAATTTCAGTGAAGACCACAAAAGGGAGGGAAAAAGGTGAAAAACAGCGGTTAATACAGCGTTGATGAAAGATATGAATGAAAGCGGGAATGAATGTCAATTTCTTCAACTATGTGAAAAACAGGGCTAGATGGCTGAATACTGAATTATGTGACAAGAGAACACGGCACAAGAGAGGACCTGTAAAGTAGCGAAAACTCCACATCAAGGCAATAAACCTGTAGACCATACACCTTTACAGATGCTCTAAAAAACAATGTTGATGTGTGTCTTTCTTTCATACTCATCATAACTGACGGTTAGTACAACACTGGTGATACAAGAGTGATATTGGAGTGTGATTCTGCCATGGAACAAGTGATGTAAGCCAACCTTTCAATAAAAAATAACGTCATTACCTGTGCTTTTACGTTGTTATGCAAAACTTTCGTGTAGGCTACTTTCGACATAGTAGACGCCATCCTTGGACTAGCACAATGGGTTTGCATATCTCCGTCAATCGGGCAAAGAAATCAGTGACCTCCATTAAAAACATTGGACAGAAGCCTCCCACTTCTTTTCAACAGGAAAGCATAAGGGATTCAAATGGGTCAAGAAAACCCTCCCTTTTGTTATGCAAAACGGAGCATAGATGGTGAACAAGTAGAAGTTGTAAGGCAAAACACGATTTCAAACATGAGACGCTTGATAAATTCATCATTAGCAGTAATATTACTTTGATTAAAAGTGTCAAAATGATAAAAAAATATATGTACAAGTTTTGAGTTACGAATGAAGCATTGTCGGGGTCACTGGGTTGTTTGTCGAGCGATGCGTGTGGAGTCATGCCGTGAGTGGTCAGATTCTAGAAGTTCTACCAAAAAACAGGGGACTTTGAGAATTGACGGTGAAGATACAAAATGAATCTTTATAGGTCAGAATTCATCTCGATGCATTGAGAAGTCAACCAAAATGTCATTACACTTTTGTTGTAGGTTCTCAAAAGTGGTTGAAGTTGTCAAAAGTTACGACAAGATTGGCCGGAGGGTGGGGCGGTTGGCCAGATTTCCCTAGATCATCGCAGTGAACATCGATGTCTCATGACATAATGGGCCATTTTGTAATGACAAAAATGCCCACTCTAAAAGATTAAGGACTCATGTACGTCTGGCATGTAACACATAACCCCCATGGTCGAGACGTCGCGGTGCTCGTATAGTTGTGCCTCAATGACAGCGGTAGTACTCGTTGATCAAGTGATTGATGTCTCCAGAGTTGTCGAAGGGTTCCCAACAGTTATGCTCGGCGTCATGTTAGCCGTAAAGATTATCGTAAAATTTAATTTTAAACTTTTAACTCCCTAAAACGGCCATAAATGCGCACTTTCGCCCATTTTGAGGTCAGATTCAAGCTCTTTAATAGTCTTTTACCTTGGGAAGCACCCCTTTTGACCCCAAAATGAAGTGAGAATCTTGAAAAGATTATGTAAATGTTCATGTTTTAAGGTACCCCTGGTAAAACATTCAATGCATAATGTTTTAGTCCAAATTTTTGGGTCTTGCATCAGTGGAAATTGGCAAAACTTACATTAAAAAAATACAATCAAGTTAGTTTAGTTCGGCCCTTACTTCCGACCACATGCCATACCTGTTGCTTCACCACTCCCCACCGGTCCCTCCTCCCCTTCCATCCCCCCACCCCTACAGCCTCCAGCTCCCATCAAATGGGCCGACAAGCCCTACGTATTTGGGCACATGACTGAACGAGGTGCCAAAGACTATGGTCATACAAGTGAGTAAGCACAAAAGATCCGGGCCCTATGTCGTTTGGTGCATGCACAAAACTCCCAACCTTGCTCCTCACAGACGTCTCGCTCACCATGGCCATACAATCCCTCCCTATTAGCATGCTGACATCATTGTAAAATGTCCATGCGTTCATGTTTGCTAGCACCATCGGATGTTTGAACGTTGATTTCAGCACGACCAACTTAGCATGCTGTCACTCACAACATGGTATTAGTGCGAGGAGCATGCTTGAAGGATCGCTGCGATTAAATCAACCTCGGCAGGGCGATGGCATCAGAAGACAAGTTAGAAGGAGTCATCATGCTGATGTCAATCCATGTTTTCACACATTCGCAAGCTAATGTCATGGGGTCGAAGGATGACATGCCTCTCCACTACGCCAAGCGGCATGCTTTGTGCATGGAGAATACTCAAGCCGTAAGCACATGAGCATGAAGACATTTAGCATGGGGAGTGGGACAGGGGGTTCACCATTTTTCTTGGTACCTCTAGAGTAGGTCATAAAAATCCATCCTCTCCTTTACTTCATCCTGGGTAGGATGTGCAACACAAAGGAGATAATACCACCAGTCGAGTGGTGGTGACCTCTAAAAGAAAAAAGGCGTAGATTAGACCCAAGGGTCATCACCGTGCACTTTTGAGTGAGGGGAAACACTCTCTGACAGACCTAGGGTTATCTTGTTACTTCAGGTAAAAACCTACTTAGGAGGCCAATTGATCGCAATCAATTGAAGGTTTCGCAAGCCCGTCATTTGGCTATACTAAGGTGAATGAGTAGAATTGGGAGCTCTCAAGAGACAACCCGTTGTTGTGGAAAAGGTGAGTATGCTGGTCATTCGGTAAACTGTATAGGAGGCAAGTGGAGGAGTTGAAGGTGCCGGTGGAATGAAGGACGTTGTTGGGGGGGGAGAAGCTACTCCACACCCAATAGTTGAAGCGATGTCCAATAGAAAGGGGATATCCAAGAAGTGGATATGGTGGGCATGAGGTGTAGTCATGTGGAGGGGGTGGAGTGCAGCACAAGGGGCAATGCTAGGGGGAGGAGAGGCTACGCAATCTGATCAGCTATAGAGACTAGGGATTCAGCATGCCTAAAGCAGTGGATTTGCCATACGTCAACATAGCCAGACATACCTCAGCGTGCTGCCGCACTCAAAGGATCACGGCTAAGCAGCCCACCTTCACTTTGCTCACATCTACATGAGGACTAGTCGAGTGGAACCAACTTAGTAGGGCATGAGAGCACTATGACGTCACAGGGCTGGTAACACTCTAGCGTGCTGACACATATATGTCCAATCACCTCACCCTTGAAACTATGAATTAGCAAGTTTATTGGGAAGTGAACATATTAGTGAACATGGAATCTTAACAAAAACTAGTACGTAGTACATATAATCAAGAATACATAACACCTTACACAATGAGTGTATTGCTATGATTTAAGTACATGACATGATGTTGATAGATTTCCAGGAACGTTTGCATATAAGAATACACTCTGTCATGCATCAATTGTTGAGTGAATGAACTTAGGGTGATTAACCACAACTCTGCTCACATCGTCGATGGAAGCATCACCATCAAGAGGGACGCTACACCTCCCTGTTTTTTGTCACATGATGTGTTTGACACACTGTCCACACTCTGAATACTCCTCCTTGTCTCCCTCCCTCATGTAGTCCCTCCACCCTCCCCATAGGGCCACGTCAATGACAAACAACTCGTACCTCAACGAGGCCAATTGTTCCTTGACGTCTATCTTACGGTTACACGCCTGAATCCGTGCCTTCGACGCTTAAGTGCATTACTCGCGCTCAACTAGCGGTGGAGGTGGTGGGCACATACGTACTGTATGGGATTACACCACAAGAGAACCTATCTAATAGCAAAATTTCTAGGATAAAGAGGCATTGGACTATAGACAAAAGTCACGTTCCACAGTTATTCCTTTTTGTATGATGTCGTCATTGTTCTATAGTCAACGCTCACAACGTTTTTTCTTTTCAACTTCTTTTGTGCTAACTCCTAGAGTGTTGTAACAAAGATGTTTTTTATTGTGCTCATCCGCCCAATTACAACGTTCCACTACATGATATGGAGCAATTGGTGAACAGGTTGATTTGAACTCAGGCCTCTTGTATGAAGAGCCGCGTCTCCCAAACATTATTGATGGCCTACCGTTTGAAGAAAAACTATGAATTTGATTATTCTGAATAACAAAGATGCATGGCTACACGTACCTTGACATGCGACTACACTCAATGGATCACGGCTAAGCGACCCACCTTCATGTTGCTCACATCATCATAAAGACTGGTCAAGTGAAACCAACCTAGCATGGCATGACAACACTATGACTTCATGGGTTTGGTAACACTCTAGTGTGCAAACATCGTTCATGGAAGCATCGCCGCTGAGAGGGACGCTACGCCTCTTTACATTCGGTCACACGATGTGTTCGACGTGCTTTCCACACTTTTGATTCGCTCGGAGGATCACCGGAACTACCCTAGCCTCAGCAAGATGACATTGGAAGAATGGCCTTACGTTAAGAAGATGACGTCATCACAAGGGAGAATTGCGTACCTCGGCATGCTGCCAGATGACGTGCTTAGTGCATGATCCATACTCCCGCATCACTCGCAGAATCACCACCATCGACCTAGCCTCCACCGCCTCCCCCACATGGGCTTGTCAAGCAGCGTGCAACAGGAATGTGGCCAGCATTTGATTTTTCTTTCTTCATATTTGATTGACCGACATATCAATCACCCCTCCTAAGTACGGCCTCTATCAGCGTCGTGGTGCCAACGTTGGACATCTCACGGGATTGTAAATGCACTGTCAAGAGTGAGGACGGGAAATGTCTTCTTGCCTTGCTCTTTCACCCTATGGATACTCCTCCTTATCTACCTCCCTTGTGTAGTCCACCCTCCCCATATGGCCAGGCCGATGACAGAAGCAGCTCCTACCTCAACCCGGCCAATTGTTCCTTGACGCATGTTCGACAGTTGCACGCCTGAATGCATGCCTCCGACGCTTGGGTGTGTTGCTCGTACTTGACTGGCAATGGCCGTGGTGAGCACATGCGTATTGCATGGGATTACACTACGGTAGAACCTATCTAATGGTAGAATTTCTCGGGTGAAGAGACACTAGACTGTAGACCAAAGTTACGTTCCGCAGCTATTCCTTTTTTAATAATGTCATAATACTCTATGATTAACGCTCAAAACATGTTGTTTTTCATCTACTTTCATGCTAACTCTCATAGTGCTGTGACAGAGATGTATTTTCTTATGCTCATTGGTCCAACGACAACGTGACACTACATGCTATGGAGTGGTTGGTGAACAGGTAGATTTGAACTGTGGCCTCTTTTATGAGGAGCTGCGTCTCCTTAACATTGTGGATGGCCTACTGTTTGAAGGAAAACGGTGCATTTGAATATTGTGCATAACAAAGATGCATTCTTTTCAGCTCCTCATTTTTCAAACAACAAGAACACGCAATTTGAACAGAATGTCACTCCTTACACATCAAAATTCCCACCGTGGATTATGCTTAACTCCACAATGTCGTTTGCACAATACGTTCAATGTGCACTTTGCCTCCATGAACGATTTTGACAAGAAATCCTAGAGATTTTTTGTAATCCTTTGTGGAAGTCTCATGAGACAAACTTGCAAATCCTCTACATAATGGCACATTTTGGGCATCCCCTTGGATGAGTAAACTTGAGAGTGGTCACCCACTGCGGATTTCAAAACTACATGCATGCAATTAGAAATATGGCGCATCATTTTGGCATTCATCCACAAACGCACCTTTATCCATGACACCATACTTTATGTCAAGGAAACACTAATGATATGGCTTTTATGTATTACTTATGTAAAGGTTATGCATGAAATGTGCAGGGATTCTAAAAGAGGGCAAGGAGAATTTTGGTCCAACTAGGAGAGGTTATGGGCGAGGTGATTCTTTATAGCGCCACACATTATTGAACAACTTCTTCACGGTGATCCCTCGCCATCTGCATGGCAAGCAAGTTGAGTCTACATGCCTTGGTCTAAAGATTATTCCGATGTCATAGAAAAAAGAAATGTTCTTATGACAATGCTTTCAACACACCGTGGTGCATTTTTTGACCAACATTAACAACTTTGTATGAATGTGCCTTCTTCTTATAACCAAGCTTGTGTTTAAAATTTTTTCAGACCAATTATGAAAGGAGTGTGCATGATTCTTATATGTGAATTAGGAGTGCACCCATACACATTTCTTACTTATGCATGTGGCATTTTTCAGAGGTTTGAGGCGACGCACACCATACTGTCAGAGAAGATATCACTTGACTTTGTTTGGTTCTACACCACCACTTCACACCAGAGTTACTCAACCACTAGCATGCAAGTGCACAATCCATCGCCCAAAGGTCCTTTGGAAATTTCAAGGCATCTTTCACATCTTGCATGGACTACCAAAATATAACATATGATTCCAATCTAGTCTTGTTCTCTCTAGCTTAAATCTTTACAATATGATTCAAGAACTTGCAGATGTGGACTTGTCCAAAATCATTCAAACTTCCATTTTAGCTTTAGCGTCTCCTACTAGGTTTCCACAATGTGTCTAACACCATGGTGATGTGTGCATGCATGGTGTGCATGGTAGAATAATACGAAGAATTGGGGAAAATTATTTGGAGTGGCCAAACGTACATGAACATCATTACCAAAATCATACACAAGAATATTATATTTTCAAAACATTCTATTTTTTTATCAAGCTCCTCATGAGCCTCAAGCTTCAAGTTTGCACTGCCTACCCCCTCTATGGCATCCATCGTTGCTTATCCCTAATCCACCATGCAAAATGATGTGTTACTCATACCCACATTCATATATGCAGTCAAAATTCATGGGTCATACCCAAGTACATCACACACTTAGCGGCATCATAATCCTCCCTTTGTGATATTGTACTCTTTTCACAACTACACATCACCCTTGAATCTGCTCATCATAAAAAAATTCTTTATCATCATCAAGCCGACTCGTAGCATAAAACACATCCATAGATCATTTACATGTAGACTTGGGCCCTTAATCTTGGAGGATGAATTCAAGAAAACAAGTACCCTTTGAAATCTTCTCAACCTTCTTGATTTTCATTTGAACTTCACCATTGCATTTTCCTTTCCCATCCTTGACCCAATATTCCACCATGACATTAGGAACTTGCATAATTACCTCCTCACTTACAATGATGGTGTTCCTACAGGAATTTTTGATTTACCACAAGTGGGTAGCGACATCAAACCATGGGATGAAATACCCTCCAAGCTTCACCGGTTCTACATTACTTACCCTCATTTCCCTCCAGTTTTATGGAGTGAACTCAAATCTGCGTGTCATGGAGTTCTATGGTAAACAACTTTACTATGTAAGCACGAAATAGATTTTCTTAATAGTAAGGATGATGTTTGAATGATTGTGAACCCACTGATGAGTCCGGTTCGTGATGTCAAAAGCGAAATCTAATTGGTAAAGGATTCCATCGTAAAGCTTTGTTTTCCATCTTATAAAGTGTGTACAATCGGGTGAATTTTCCGACGTAATCCACATCATGATGTGGTTGTCGTGTAGATTCTTGAATAAGCTTCCAATGACACTTTTAGAAGGTTTGTTCAGGTATCCAAATGGTCGATAGTGGTGGTCCTAGCGAGTTGCTCCATGGTGCTTGCGAGGTAGCTGCTTTTGATGTTAACGGTAGGCACGTCACAATAAAAGATGTGTATGGCAGTTATTCCACAAAAAATTGCACATGATTAGCTTATCTCTAACATGTGAAGTATTTTTAGTTAAAATGTGATGTTTCAAACATGTTAGAGCTGGTGTGTGAAAACCTTCCAATTACGTATAATGTAGTCATCACTGACAAGGGGCATGTCTATAGACACTGTAGAGGTGGCTTTAAAGGTTGTTAGAATGTTGTGAATATGGTGGTAATATCAAGGGATGTGTTCAGTATGAGCTGCAATAAAGATGTGAGCTTGGATGCCTTTAAGAAAGCATTCATGAAAATTGTTATTCCTGTAGTCCTCATCAAACGGATGGAGATTTATTTTGGAAAATCATGGCATTGGCTTTAGGAAATGAGTCATCCATGGCATAGAAGGATGAACAAGCACAATGGGTGAAATTTTTCCTCTTCTAATTTGTAGCATGACACGTAGATGCGTGGTGTGGCTCTCGTATAACTCATGTAAGGCTCATCGTAGGAGATACCACAACTCATTGCATTGAAGCATCGCATCATTGGATCATGAATAAAAATCATCAATAACTCATGAATACGACATGATGATGCATACAACTCCTTCAAAATGGACGAGTTTTAATAAAATAAGTTTACATGGTATAGAGAGTATTCATGTACTTGATACCATGAGATCTTTACATAGTTTTTATGGAAGCAAAGATAACCTTGTAGATTTTTCATCAGTTTATCACTCATTTATCCACTTAAAAACTAGTCGATGAGAGTGATACCATATATTTGGAATATCCATGCATGGTCGTACTATGGACTAGTAGCTTACACTAAGTGTTAGCGATTGGAGTTTGTTAGACCTTTCATTGATTTTCAATTTTAAAGTAATTGCGAATTTTTTTAAAATTTATCTAATTATTTCAATTGATTTCACTAGATCAAAATTTAAGAAAATCATATTATGTTTTCATGTCTCAAGTGATCCATCATCACTCTTGGAAAAATGTGTATTCGTGTATCTGAAGCTATGTAGCATCCTCATAACTTGATGAAGAAGAAAACATTGACCATAGTATCTAGTTTGAACATTTGGAGTTGGCATGGAAGAAAATTTTAGACTTGTTGTTATATTATTTCATAAAAAATTTGTGACTCAAATGGGTCTGTTGATTTTACAATTGTTTAACAGGTTATGCTACAAGTTAGCCTTCTCCATATGTTGAGGATGCCCTTACAATGAACTCTTACAACCATGCAAGTCTAGAAAACCTTATTCTGAGCATGAAAGATTCTTTAGGCAGAGGATTGTGTGATGTGCCATTACTGTAAGAATAAGTGAGAAGAGAAGCACTTACATACATATGGTCATAAGAATAAGGTATTGCTAGGTATTGACATTATGCCATGGTGGAACAACATCCTTGAAAGAAATAACTGGCTAAGAACCATTAGCCACGAAGTACCAAGAGCTTTTTTGGAGTGTGATACTCCAAATCTCGTTGGAGGAGGCAAGATACTGGCATCAAACGTTTATGACGTCAAGGTTTTTAAAGCTGTAACCCATACAGAAGCTTGTGTGCGAATACAACCTTGACTTGCAAGAATTGGGAAATGGGGATTTGCCTCACTAATTTTACAAAATGAAAGATGTTGATGACAGATGCTTCAAGGCTGGAGTTTGGGTCTGATTGATACTGAAACGGTGGTGGATGCATAAAACTATCTTAGTTAGAGGATGGTAGTTCCTAGAATGCATTAACGGTTCAATCAGGGATCCATTGCCAAAAGATCCAATTCAGAGTTGTCCAACCCAGGCCCTAGACGGAGCCATGCTCTGAGGGGAAGCTCCACAATGCGCAAGTCCCGAATCTTCCCTCATGGCTCTGACGTTTCATCCTTGAAGATTGACGTCAGCTTCCTAGGGGCAGCACTTCCCACCCTCCCCTCACCCCCGAACTTGGAGAATGAGCGAGCCCCTTCTCCCATCCACGGCCTTCACCACCGACCGGTAGCTCACACCAAGCAGGCAAATAGGCGTCGACGCACCAGATGCAGAATGGCAGCACGCGTCTGTGCTGGAAGCGGCAGAGTCTGCGGAGAATCTGCGCCTGGTGGAGCAGGGCTTGAATCGCTGAAAGCGTCGGGGTCGTGTGTTGTGCGTCGCAGCAGTCGGCGGGAAGACGGGCCATGCGCGTGGACGCCGAATTCAACCCCGGACGCCTCAGATCGGTGCCGGGAGCAGATGAGACGTTGGAGGCGTCGCTTCCGCGTTTCCACACGCCGCGTGGAGTGGTTGAAATGCTCAACACGTGGCGTTAGAGGGTTGAAAGGTTTGACAAGCCCAACTCTCTCTATCAAAAG
>SZWC01017308.1:7690-20138 GCA_023375785.1 Penium margaritaceum
TTTATGGCCATTGCAACAACATCCGTACAACCACCAGATCCCCCTGTACCTCTGCGGCAACCACCACGAGAGATTATGCATTACAACGGTTTTGTAAACAGGATCCGGATGGGATACTGTGTGGATTCTTGGTTTCAAGACTCTCAAAATCTGGACAAGTACGGCTTGGTGGAGGCCGCAGGAATCTTCTGGCACGGAGAACAAGTTGTTGTGCCAAACTCGGGAGGCCTTCGAGCAAAGGTTATCTCCCAGTTCCATGACCCGCCGGTCACAGGTCACGTGGGACCCCGAAAGACCGGACAGGCACTCTCGGACCACTATTGGTGGCCAGGGTGGAGTGTCGATGTCCGTAAGTATTGCATGACATGCGACCCATGTCTTTGGAATAAGGCTAGTAACAAGAAGCCTGCGGGACTCCTCCATCAGCTTCCCATTCCTGGGACTCCATGGGAGTGCGTCAGCATGGACTTCATTACTGGTCTTCCGGACACGGCCTGTGGCCATGATACAATACTAGTGGTTGTGGATCTTTTGACAAAGATGACACACTTTATTCCTACAACCACTGACGTGAATGCAAAGGAGACCGCTCGTCTCTTCTTTGAGGGTGTCGTAAAGTACCACGGCTTGCCGTTGCGTATTATCTCCGATCAAGATCGAAAATTTGCTGGTAAGTTCTGAGAAAAGATGCACGAGTACTTTGGTAGTGAGTCGCAAATGTCGACAGCATTTCACCCTCAAACTGACGGACAAACAGAGCGCATGAATTGCACTCTGGAGCAGATGCTGCACATGTTCGTGGACCTTGCCATGCATGATTGGGACGAATTCCTAGCACCGGCAGAGTTTGCGGTGAACAACTCGGTGAACGAGTCCACACAGTTCACACCGTTCGTGTTGAACAGGGGTCGGCATCCAGTGGTACCCTCTTCATTGGTGAAGAGTGGGAGTACAAGAGGACAGGTTCCTTCCGCTCAAGCCTTTGTCGAGCGCATCGACTCCTTGTTACAGGAGGGGAAGGGTCACCTTCAAGCAGCTCGGCAGCGACAAAAGGCATATGCCGACAAAGGTTGCCGGGAGGTGTTGTTTGACATCAGTGACAAAGTGCTGCTCAGCACTAAAAACCTTCAGTTGAAGTCGCCAGGGGCAAGAAAACTTCTACCAAAGTGGATTGGGCCGTTTCCCATTGTGGCACGCATCGGGCCAGTGGCATACGGATTGCTACTTCCGCCGAGTATGAAGATACATGACGTGTTTCATGTGAGCCTGCTGGCTCCGTACACGGCAGAAGGAACCGTTCAGCCACCGCCTGCAGTCTTGGCTGCCGACGGCCAATACGAGGTTCTTTGCCTACTCCAGCACCGAGAGCGTACTCTTCGGTCGCGCGTTGTCAGGGAGTACCTCGTTCATTGGGCCGGTTGTGGACCTGAATATAACTCATGGGAGCCCAAATCTCGGTTGCCCACAGGGGTGGTCAATGAGTACTAGAGCGAGCTTGCAGCTCGCACCGATCGACGCGTGGCAGGAGGTACCACCTGAACGCGGGAAAAGTGAACAACATTCCCACAGGGCAGCATTCATGGACAGCGACCATAGGAGGTTGGGGACGCCCAACATGGTTGTCGTGCGGACGCTCTAGCTTAAAGGGGGGAGGCCGCTAGCCGTGCTGACCTACAAGCTGCAGCTTAGGTCTAAGTACCATGCACGTGTTCATGTTTAGCTGGTGATTGAAATTATTGACTTTCTTTCACAGTGTTGATGACTCACTGACTGACAATCCTACTTGTTGTTCATGAACCGGGACGGTTCATAACAAGTGGGGAGGAATGTAGCGGGAGGGCCGGTTCGGCCCTCCCTCCTCGCTGAAGCGAGGGGTGGTTGCGCACCACCCCTCGCGTCAGCGAGGGCTGGCCGGCGGCCAGCACTTCGCTGGCCGCCGGCCAGCTCGCTGCCGGCCGGCTGGACGGCCGGCGGCCGGCCAAGTGACCGGCCAGCCACCGGCCGGCCAGCCACCAGCCGCCGATCGCGGCCTCAGCCCGATTGGCGACTGAGAGGCCACGAGGGCCTCAAGGGCGAGGCCTCGTGGCCTCGTGCCCTCGCCCCCCCTCGCCCTCCTTGCAAACGAGCAAGAGAGGACAAGGGATAGGGGGAGCGAGGGTGAGGACGAAATGACTGGCGCAAAATTGCCAGCGTGCCTCGCACGCGACGATTTTGCGCCAGAACAACAAAACGTGAATCGAAGTTTGTTTACGACAAAATTCAACATAAAACGAACGAAAAAACTTGTGCAAACACACAAGTTTGAGGTAAAAACCCTCGGTTTGGGTCCCAAAACCAGGGGTTAGGTAAAAACGGAAATGGGTCTCCGGAGACTCGAAATATTCGAGTCTCCCTGCTCTGGGTCGTTGATGACGATTGCCCCTCAGTCTTGTGAAGGGGGTAAACCCCTGATGCGGACTGAGAACGCCATTCTGCGAACTCCGACGACGAATTCAGAGCGGGAGCTGGAGACTCGGCCCGTTACAAAAGCAATGTGACCTAATTTCAGACCAGGATAACTCCCTGGTGCTCTGATACCATGTTTGAATGTTGTAGTGGCAAGGGGAAATACCTGCACTAGGCTTTAGAAACGTGGGATTCTGCTAGTTTCATAGAATTAGAGGTAGACATATGTACTCCCAAACCCTTTATTGGGTTTGGTGCCTTGTTCGAAACTGCACTTAGCTTGTAATACACATTCAAATATGAGCATTGACTGAGATAGCTTCACTAGATTATGCCATGTATCAACTACTGTACTTCACCATAGGAAAGGCTTTGTCCTTAGCTCCAGCTCTCCATCTTTTGCTTCACTATTTTGGTATAAACTAGCCCTATTGATATGAATTGGAGCAGCTGTGAAGAATAACTCCTTATGTAGAAGCTGAACTGAATGTGGGACAAATCCAAGTCTTTGAACCAGACTTGGCATGGATCAGTTTTTTTCCTGACGAGATAGCAAAGCTGAGCTTCTTAAGTAGTCAATGGTCTTTAAGCTGGTGATGTAAGCAAATGAGTTTGTACCCCTTTGATGATGTAATGATGTACCTCCTTGCAAAGAGATACACTTCGAGGTGGAATTTTGCTGAAGCTCTCTGCCAAAGCTCCTCACTAATTCAGTGAAGAGGGACTTAAGAATGTAGAAGTACCCCTTGGTAGGGGCTTCAGTATTGGGAGCCAAAAATTACTACTAAAAGGATATTCCATTACCTCTAGACTTGAGCATGGATCTCAAAGATGGTAAATAATGCCGGAATGGTCAGACCAAATGAGCTAAATCATGTAAGAAATTGACCTGTGAGTTGCAAATTTAGTGTCTGATTTCCAACTCCCCCTTGATCAATGAACAGTGAATGTGTGATTGACGAGGAAATGTGGAGGTTGTAATTCTTAGAAAACAAGAGGGAGGAACTGCTGTAACATTGTTTTCATTGTTGCTGAGTTGAGGGTAGTGTTGATGAGATATGGCAGATTTTCCTTCCTTTCATGGTTAATCATTGCACTTTATTGAAAACAAAATGAGTACACAAAACCAACGGTCTTGATTTTGTCAAAATCGGAGTTGAAACGGTCAAGAACCAAAAAACTGAATTTTAGGTAGATTTTGTGGCTCGGAGTTGAGCTAGCCCGGACTTGTCCTTTGAGAAAAAAGTTTGCACTACTTTTGCTTTTGGAATATAGGGCAGGTTGCGCGTGTTTTCTACACAGGAAATCATGTGTAGTTACTTCAACTCCGGACCAAGCTCATGGCTTACCATGGGCCATGTCGGTTTGTTTTGTGGATCCGGGCATGGCCACATGCACTGGCAGCTCAAGCAACCGGTAAAAATGCCCAAAAGGGCGTGTTTGCCTGTGAACATGCCATTTTTTTTTGCCAACATGCCATTGTGCAAGACCCGCTTGAGCAAAAAAAAAGCCTTGCTTGGCTGGACAGGGCGCGAAGACGAGCTTTTTGAGTGCTGAAAACATGCTGTTTTGACTGCTGAAAAAAGAAAGAAGAAAAAAAAATAGAAACTACCTTTTAAGCTCAAGGAGTTCAGACTGCTTAAGATTCAGCCGATTGTTGATGCCGGTCATGTATAAGCTGTGAGGATTCTCATACTTACACAAGTCATCGTTGGAGTCCAAAGAAGACACCACCAAGAACATCGTAATGTTGGAGTGTGCCCAGTGAGTGTTGGTGAATGTTGAGGATGACATGATTCTGAGAAGTGTGATGATTGCAGTTGCAACCAAGGAGATCCTCCCCTTGGAGCTTGAATGTGTTAAACATGTTGCCCCTTGTTCAGTGTTGTAGGACAGATCAGGAATAAAGTGCCCCTTGTGGAGGTTTGACCCCTGGATCCATTGTAGGGTGACACAACTATGCTCTATCTCATGTGAGATATGACCTGTGAGTAAACCATGTGGGTGAATAGTTTTTTTTTTTCTTCCATTTTGTTGATTTGGCCAAGTGAGCTGTCATGAGTATCATTCTGGCCCCATGAACATCTTGGTTGTTATGGAAGCTTCCAAGAATGAAAGTGAGAAACTTGGAAGCTACATGGTTGGTCTATCACCTTGGTAATAGGATGCTTATTAGTCAAGCCCACAGCGCAAGTCCATTAGTGATGTGGCTGGGTCAGACCAACTCTCAAGAATGTGCTTTTGAGTTATAGGACTGGACAGACAGCTATAAAAGGACTTTTCTTGCATACTGATCCGTTCACCCTTGCTTGATGCTTTCTTACGTGTTTACGACTTGGGAGTTTCTTGAGATGTAATGCTAAGGCGTGAGTACTCTTCAATATCAAGGAAATGCCTGATTAAGTTTGGGGTGCATGAAACATGCTTGCAAATGAATAAGGCGTAAACAAGCTTTGTGAGCTTTTTCGGTTTTGAAGCTTCTGTGCTAGAGGTGGTTACCTTAATGGCTAACAGAATGGAAGTCTCTTTGAGTGATAAAATCAGTNTCTTTTTGGAGAGACTGAAACGGTGGAGGCATCTGGTTCGAAGGATGGCAGAAAACTGATCAGAGAGTGAGGCAATAGTTTTGGCCTCAATTGACTGGGAATGAACTCTTGATCAAGGCTCACAAGCAATGGCATTTTATAGCCACTGATCTAAGCTTTCCAGAACACCAAAGCATGCCAGATTTGAAGCTTCCTAGCAGATTCTATAGCTTCTAGAGTGGCCCTTGGTAGGCCGTCCTTATCCCACCTAGGAAGGCATCCCTTCCTTCCTCTGGAAGCTTTTGCCCTTTCCTAGATTCCTCAGCTTACTTCTAGTAGGAGGGAAGGTGTCTAGAAGACCAAGACACCTCTAGATGCCTTGTAGGACAAGTCACCCCTTCTAGAAGGTGTGCCACCTTCCTGGACCCTCACCTGGCCTTCTAGAAACTTAAGGAGGAATTCTAGAGTTTGAGCTAGCCTCCTGGCATCTATTTTCCACNGAAATGCCTGATTAAGTTTGGGGTGCATGAAACATGCTTGCAAATGAATAAGGCGTAAACAAGCTTTGTGAGCTTTTTCGGTTTTGAAGCTTCTGTGCTAGAGGTGGTTACCTTAATGGCTAACAGAATGGAAGTCTCTTTGAGTGATAAAATCAGTACTTATATGATGAATTTCTGATATTTTAAGGTGTTGTGTCCCGGTCATTTCCTTCACATTAAAACACCGGTTTTGAAAGATCTTGAATGTACATGAATCTAAGCCAGATGAGGTTGTTAGGTTGAACGGTCCTACTAGTGACAGCCTCCCCTGAGTCAAGGATGTTGGCCTGAGGGTGAGTGTGCACCCTGGAGGGTCCCTAGCAGTGGCTGGTTCACACCACCAACTCTTTTTGGAGAGACTGAAACGGTGGAGGCATCTGGNTCCCTTCCTTCCTCTGGAAGCTTTTGCCCTTTCCTAGATTCCTCAGCTTGCTTCTAGTAGGAGGGAAGGTGTCTAGAAGACCAAGACACCTCTAGATGCCTTGTAGGACAAGTCACCCCTTCTAGAAGGTGTGCCACCTTCCTGGACCCTCACCTGGCCTTCTAGAAACTTAAGGAGGAATTCTAGAGTTTGAGCTAGCCTCCTGGCATCTATTTTCCACTTCCCTTGAGACAGGACAGAAATTCATCTTGTGGGAATTGAACCCGGGCCCCTGCCTCTATAGGTGAACACCATTAACCATTAAGCCACTTTGGCTTGTCTTTTTGGTGTTACTTTTTGGAGTCACTCCTGCCATGGTGAGGAGCATCTCTCCAACAATCTCCCCCTTGCGCATCACCCATGGCAGTTGTCCATGCTCAACCTACAAATGCAGAGCCTTTCTCCTCATGGGAAGCAATCTCATACTTTATTGCTCCCTCCCACTCAGCCCCATCCTTCTGGTGCAGTGCCTCCTCCATGCTCCTCTTGCGTGAAGAAGACTTGTGCGAACCCAGTCCAAATGTCCTTGTTGGCATCGTACCTTTTTCTCCTTCTTCACACACGGTTGCTCGTGCAAGGCTCTTGAGGCGGTTGTTGTTTTTGCTGTCCCCTTTTGGCGCCATACTGTCCAAGCGCCTGCTCCCCCTCTCTTGGAGACCTTCGAGACATCGGTCGACTCCTCGCCTCCACGTCCATCTCCGGTGCTTCGGATTCCTCATCCAAACTGGCTGGAACAAAATCTGCCGCTCGCCCATCCCTAGGCGATCCTCTCCGGCTGGTGGTGATGCAAGGACGTCACCCTCATTCACGTCCTCCGGCGTCTCCCCCTCAAGGAGTGGCATCAACTCCCCTCTCTTGGAGAGACCTGCATCTTAGTCTGTCCAACGGCTTTTCTCGTCGAACGTGACGTTGCGAATCCGCAAAATCTGCTGCCTCCTTGGGTCAAAGAGCCAGTACGCCTTGCTTCTCCTCTCATATCCAAAGAAAATACACCGGCGGGTTTGTGGGTACAGCTTGCTCCGTCCTTCACGTGCCTGCACAACCGCATATGCAATACAACCAAACGTGTGGAGGTGACCCACCGCCGGCTTCCTCCTGCTCCACACCTCTTGTGGCGTCTTCCACACCTTGCTCTTCTTGTCCTTCAGCGGCTTGGTTGGCATGAGATTCATGATGTACGCTGGTGTCCTTGCCGCCTCCGCCCAATACCGTTGTGTAATGCCGGCGTCACTCAACATGGATCGCACCATGTTAAGGATTGTGTGATTTGCTCTCTCTGCGATGCCATTCTGTTGTGGGGAGTGTGGAGTTGTTTTTTGCCACTCAATCCCCTTGCTCTTCATCCACCCAAGGCACCCCGCATATTCACCGCCGTTGTCACTCCGGAATGCCTTCATCTTCAACTCTGTTTGCCGCTCCACATCAGCCACAAACTCCTGCATGCACGCAAGGACCTCACTCTTCCGCTTCATTGGGTAGAGGTAGAATTTCCCGGCTCTGGTCATCGATGAAGGTGAGGAAGTAGCGAGCTCCGCCGATAGAGCTCTCAAGCGGTCCACACACATCTGTGTGTACCACGGCCAGTTTTGCCGATGCACGCATCCCCTTGGCGACAAACGGCTGCCGAGCTGATTTGCCAATGATGCATGGCTCACACACGGTCTCCTTGGTTCCATCAAGGCCGCTGATTTGGAGACCCCGCACCACTTCCCTCTTAGCCATCTCCTTCACTGCCGATGGAGAAATGTGGCAGAGACGGCGGTGCCATAGGTCCAGGTCTCCTCCATCCTTCGTTGTAAGATTGGCAGCGTTGGACCCCGCCCGGCTGCTGAGGATCTTTGCGCATAGCACGTACAAGTTGTCCTCCCTCTTGGCACGTGCAATCACCTCACCTTTTCCCTCCTCATAGATGACGGCCTCCTTCTTTGTGAAGAGCACCTCAAGTCCCTTTTCGGTAAGGCGGCTGATGGAGAGCAAGTTTACCCCAGCTTTGGGCATATGCAGCACATCGTAGATTGTGCTCGTGACAGGTTTGTCATCCACAATTGACTCAATACGGACGTTACCCTAACCGGCGGCCACCTTTGTTTTTCCATTGGCCACCGTCATGTGTCTCTCCGAGGCGCAGTAGGTGACAAATGCCGCCCTGTTGCATTGCGTGTGGCGGCCTGATCCGGAGTCAATGACGGCAACTCCCGGATCCTTCAAGTTGGTGGAGTTGTACGCCATAAGGGCTTGCTCATATTTCTTCCCGCCCCGCTGCGTCCAATCTGTTTTCTTCTTGGGACAGTTGCGCACGTAGTGGCCCTCCCTGCGGCAGTTGAAGCACTCCCCCATCTTGTCACCCTTCTTGGTGCCCTGTTTGGCACCCTTCCACTTGTCGCCTCGGCCTCCACTTTGAGGATGAACCATGTAAGCTGAACTTGATGCCTCTGTACTCTCTTGACCGCCACGTCCCATCCACTCATTGCGCATGTACTTAGCAACCTTCGGGTACTTCAGCTCGTCGGAAGGCCAGCCACGAAGGAGTGTGATCATGGGACTCCAACTGTCCGACAAGGCCAAAAGGAGGATCATAGCTTGCAACTCAGAGTCGACCTCCCAACCAGTGGCCACGCACTCCGCTGCGAGGGACTCAATCTACTGCATGATCTCCATGAAGTTGTCACCTTCGTTGGCTCGGAGGGTGACGAGTTGTTTGAAGATGAAGAGCTGATTGGAAAGGTTGCTTGACTGCTAGATGGAGCAGAATTTTGACCATGCGTCTGCGGCCAGGGTGCATCCTTGGATGTGCCCAAGCTGTGGCGGGCATAACGCGAACACAAGGAGCACCAATGCCTTTTTGTTGCGCTTCTTGTATGCCTCCTTCACCTTAGCCGTTGCAGTCTCCGGCGGAGCAGTCTCATCACATTTTACAAGCTCAAGCAGTCCCTTGTTGTCGAGGAAGACCTCAAACTGCCACCTCCACAAGGCAAAGCCTGTCCCATCAAACTTAAGGACAGCCCGGCTGCTCTCTTGCTCGCTGGTTGCCATGTCGTACTGTTGGAAGCGTGAAATCAAGCTGGCTTTGAACCCCTTAGAGAGGCGTGGGCCCATAACCCTTTGTTGGCCTGAGGGTGAGTGTGCACCCTGGAGGGTCCCTAGCAGTGGCTGGTTCACACCACCAACTCTTTTTGGAGAGACTGAAACTGTGGAGGCAACTGGTTCCAAGGATGGCAGAAAATTGGTCAGAGAGTGAGGCAATAGTTTTGGCCTCAATTGACAAGGAATGAACTCTTGATCAAGGCTCACAAGCAGTGGAATTTTATAGCCACTGATCTAAGCTTTCCAGAACACCAAAGCATGCCAGATTTGAAGCTTCCTAGCAGATTCTATAGCTTCTAGAGTGGCCCTTGGTAGGCTGTCCTTTTCCCACCTAGGAAGGCATTCCTTCCTTCCTCTAGAAGCTTCTGCCCTTTCCTAGGTTCCTCAGCTTGCTTCTAGTAGGAGGGAAGGTGTCCAGAAGACCAAGACACCTCTAGATGCCTTGTAGGACAAGTCACCCCTTCTAGAAGGTGTGCCACCTTCCTGGACCCTCACCTGGCCTTCTAGAAACTTAAGGAGTAATTCTAGAGTTTGAGCTAGCCTCCTGGCATCTATTTTCCACCTCCCTTGAGGCAGGACAGAAATTCATCTTGTGGGACTTGAACCTGGACCCCTTCCTCTATAGGTGGACACCATTAACCACTAAGCCACTTTGGCTTGTCTTTTTGGTGTTGCTTTTTGGAGTCACTCCTGCCATGGTGAGGAGCATCACTCCAACAAAGGAGGATAAAAATCCGAGGTTTGATGTAACTTGAAAACATGATCCTTGTGAGATGAGTTGTCATGGACAAGGAATTTGTGGCAAATCATGGTTGAAGGAGACATACCCCCAGTCTCTACCTAAACCCTTAACCCTAAACTCTAAGGCTATTAAAGGAACCACATAATGTTCAGGGTTAAAAGGAAGTATCGTGGTTGAAGGAGACACACCCCCAGTCCCTCCCTTGGGGAAAAATGGTCAGAGCAGGCACTGGTTCTTGTGAGTGCGTGGTTCCACATCCCGTTGCTGAGGTTCCTGCATCAGTATGAACATGTCCCTCATTTTCCTCAGGCTGAAACTTTGTTCTTTCCCTGGGTCATCTTGGCCTCAGAATCGCTTACACATGCTGCATCATGCCGGTCAAGTTCGGCACCTTTTTTGGCTTCTTGCATCATGTTTTACTGCGACAATGAATTTTGTAGTTTCATTATGTAGTTTTGTCCACTCTTCTTCAAAATTCTTTGTGATTTGAGCCACAGTTGCATCTTTCTATTTTTGCAACCTTGTTTTTGTCAGAAAAAGGCCCCCGGGTGGAGGCAGTTCCAACATGCCCCAACTGGTCTGCACTGGGTGTTCATGGCCTTCTCTGTTTTGGCTTGTGGGTTCTTAGTCTAAGCGTGAGCTTTTTGGTTGCCTCACGCTATGCTTCTGGAAGTGGAAGACAGTTGTGAGACAGTTACTTTTGCGAAGGAAGTTAACGCAATTTTGCACTAGTTTTTGACCAGAAACATGACCTAAACATTTGTAGGGCTAGTCCTGAGCTCTCCAACGCACCAAACCATGCAAAATTCAGATCACTGTAGCTCACGCTAAGTCAGCCAAAGCAGAGCACCCCAAACCAGCCGCTCAGTCGGCGGCGTGCACCACGTTGCCCGCCGAGGCGCCCTCACACATCAAAGACCCCTCAAAACGCCATTCAGGAGGCACAGATGTTCCTACACATAGTGGTGGTTCCCCTCATGCCTTTGGGGTCTGTTTTAATGAGTTAATAATCGATTTTGGTGATGGGGACTGATGTGGTTCGAAACCTGTTCGCGGACCTGCAGTCAGAAATTTCACTTAGTCCCCGAGTCACAAACTATACTACTGAGTTTCAGACTCCGAGCACTGATGATCCAGCCATGTTGGCTGTGGTTCCAGTAGCCTCGTCAGTCCCCTCCGGCAGAATTGATCATGTGCTAGTGTCAGTCCCCTCTGCCACTACTAATGTGCCAACTTTAGGCCCCTTTGGCAAACCTCACACTATGCCAGCGTCAGTTCCCTTTTGTACAGCCTGAAGCGCTCAACCTAGTGCTAGAACCTGGCACATTGACACTTGCTGGGAGCGTGCAGAGCAATGTCAACCTGTCCCTCTTTCTTAGAAGAACAGTTGATACCTTCACCGCCATCATGGTCTATGTGGATGACCTCCTGATCAGGTCTCCTTCAATGGAGGCCGTGAAGGAGGCCAAGGCCTTCCTTCAGGTTGCCTACACGATGAAGGACCTTAGTCTTGCAGCGGTCCTCAGGATGGAGATCATACATGATCCTTAGCAGGCACTCTTGTTGCATCAGGATCACGTGTTGTGTGGAAGTGCTTTTTGGGCCTCCTTACTGCAGTTCCCACAACATCCGTCCCAATAACACTTGAAAGAAAGGATTCTTTGAAGGAAGATGATCCAGCACAAGTTGGGGAGACGTTGGACGTGACTTTTTATTTGTGCCNTCGCCTTTGTTGTCAACCTCCTTGCACAGTTCTTGTAGTGCCATCATGCAAGAAACCTTCACGTGCCGGTGCAAGTGGTGGGATATGTGGTTTTCACCATATTCTCTTGGCATTTTCTTTCCTTTGCCGTGTTCGGTGATGGTTAATGTCAACACAGACATTGACTTGGCCTGGAATCCTGATGCGTGCAGTCCAACAAGCTACATGTTCTTCCAGGGTCGCACCATTGTGTTGTGGAGAAGCAGTGTGCAGGGCTGCATTGCGCATAGCTCCTGAGAGGCCAAGTATGTTGTGTTGGGGTCTGGAATGCTGAGGCGGTATGGTTGTTATGTATGTTTCATGAGTCGCATCAGTGTATTCCTTACGTAGTTTTGCATTGTGACAACCACAGTTCTCTTTCCATTGCTGAGAAAAATGGAGTGTTTCATGTACGCACAAAGCACATTGATGTTCAGCATCATGTTTTTGTAATCTTTTGGAGCAACAGGAGATCTTTGTTATCTGGGCCGGCACACACATGTGGGCTTACAACCAGACGAAGGCACATGCGCAGGGAACGTTCATGGTGGCCATTCATTTCATTGGGCTGCGCCCCTTGCCCAAGGGTGGATGAGAGTGAGATGTGCAAGTATGGACTGTTGAGCATCTTGTTGAACATCTTTGTCAGTTCTACACGTGAATTAACATGCAAACCATCAGGTCATTGGGGATTATTGTGACTACTCGGTCGTGTCCATGCTCATGCAATTTGTGATTCAGACTAAGCTGGCACCATAGCACAAGAAGGTGGTGATCCCACCCACGAGCAGCTCCTAGACAACTGCTACGACGTCCCGGATGCTTGCCAGGGTGCTTTGTAGTTTTTCAACATTCTCTAGAGTTTTCTCAGTGGACTGGCTCTTCATCCCAATATGCATGTCTTTTAGATTGTGTCCACAAATCAGTGTCAGACATATACCAGTGACTAGT
>SZWC01017309.1:31661-44479 GCA_023375785.1 Penium margaritaceum
ATCACATAGCAAGCACAAGGGGCTTCAATACGTTGTGGCACGGTGTGGAGACCATGCACGATGACCAACCAAAGTAGGCATATGTCACTGACCATGACCAAATAATGTCACTAAGTGTGGTAAACTTTGACAACTCACAACACGAGTCACAAATGGTCAGGGTGGAAGGTAATGGTTTGTGAATACTAGTTATCTACTAGAAAGTACAAATACCTTCAATGTGCAGTGGCACAATGTGGCTTCAATTCACAGTGACCAACCAAAGTATGCATAGGTCACTGAACATGACGAAATAATATTACTTCATGTGGTCAACGTTGAAAACGCATAACACGAGTCACAAATGGTCAGAGGGGAAAACAATGGACTGGGAACACTAGTTATCAACTAGGAAGTACAAAGACCTTAAACAAGCAGTGGCACGGTATGGCTAGCGTGCACAATGACCAACCAAAGGATGCATACGTCACTGACTATGACCGAATAAGTCCACTATGTGTGGTCAAGGTTGACAAATCATCACACGAGTCACAAATGGTCAGATTGAGAGACAATGGTTTGGGAAGCCTGTGTATTGACTACAAAGGACAAAGAACTTCAATACATGGTGGCACGGTGTGGCTAATATGCACACCAAACAACCAAACTAGGCATATGTCACTGATCATGACCACATGATTTCAATATGGGTGGTCAACGTTGACCAACCATAACAGGAGTCACAAACGGTCAGGAGAGGAAACAATGCTATGGGAATATCAGTTCTGAACTACCAAGTACAACGACCTTCAGTCAGTCATAGCACGGTGTGGCTACCGTGCACAATGACCGACCAAAGTAGGCATATGTACTGCCTTTGACCAAAGAAATCCTCTGTGTGTGGTCAACGTTGACAACTCATAATACGAGTCACAAATGGTCAAAGGGGGAAACAATGGTTTGGGGACACCAAGTATCACATAGCAAGCACAAGGGGCTTCAATACGTTTTGGCACGGTGTGAATACCATGCAGGATGACCAACCAAAGTAGGCATATGTCGCTGACCATGACCAAATAATGTCACTAAGTGTGGTAAACGTTGGCAACTCACAACACGAGTCACAAATGGTCAGGGTGGAAGGTAATGGTTTGTGAATACTAGTTATCTACTAGCAAGTACAACTACCTTCAATATTTAATTGCACAACGTGGCTTCAATGCACACTGACCAACCAAAGTATGCATATGTCACTAATCATGACCAACAAATTTCACTTCATGTGGTCAACGTTAAAAACACATAACAGGAGTCACAAATGGTCAGAAGGGAAAACAATGGGTTGGGAAAACTAGTTATCAACTAGCAAGTGCAAAGACGTTGAACAATCAGTGGCACGGTATGGCTAGCGTGCACAGTGACCAACCAAAAGATGCATACGTCACTGACTACAACCGAATAAGTCCATTATGTGTGGTCAACATTGATTTCATAACACGAGTTACAAATGGTCAGAGGGAGAGACAATGGTTTGGTAAGCATATGTATTGGCTAGAAAGGACAAAGAACTTCAATACTTAGTGGCACGGTGTGGCTAATATGCACAAACAACAATCAAACTAGGTATATGTCACTGGTCATGACCTCAGAATTTCAATATGGGTGGTCAACGTTGACCAACCACATCACGAGTCACAAACAGCCAAGAGAGGAAACAATGCTATGAGAACAACGGTTCTCAACTACCAAGTAAAACGACCTTCAGTCAGTAGTAGCACGTTGTGGCTACCATGCACAATGACCGACCAAAGTAGGCATATATACCTCCTTTGACCAAAGAAATCCACTGTGTGTGGTCAACGTTGACAACTCATAATACGAGTCACAAATGGTCAGAGGGGGAAACAATGGTTTGGGAACATCAAGTATCACATAGCAAGCACAAGGGGCTTCAATAGATTGTGGCACGGTGTGGAGGCCATGCACGATGACCAACCAAAGTAGTCATGGGTCACTGCCCATGACCAAAGAATGTCACTACGTGTGGTAAACTTTGACAACTCACAACACGAGTCACAACTGGTCAGGGTGGAAGGTAATGGTTTGTGAATACTAGTTATCTACAAGCAAGTACAAATACCTTCAATATGTAGTGGCACAATGTGGCTTCAATGCACAGTGACCAACCAACGTATGCATGTGTCACTAACCATGACGAAAAAAGTTTACTTTATGTGGTCAACTTTGACAACTCACAACACGAGTCACAAATGGTCAGAGGGGAAAACAATGGAATGGGAAGCCTATGTATTGGCTATAAAGGACAAAGAACTTCAATACGTAGTGGCACGGTGTGGCTAATATGCACACCAAGCAATCAAACTAGGCATATGTCACTGATCATGACCAGAGAAGTTCAATATGGGTGGTCAACGTTGACCAACCATAACACGGGTCACAAATGGTGAGGAAAGGAAACAATGCTATGAGAATATCGGTTATCAACTACCAAGTCCAATGATCTTTAGTCAGTAGTAGCACGGTGTGGCTACCATGCACAATGATGGACCAAAGTAGGCATATGTACTGCCTTTGATTAAAGAAATCCGCCGTGTGTGGTCCACGTTGACAACTCATAATACGAGTCACAAATGGTGATAGGGGGAAACAATGGGTTGGGAATACCACGAATCACATAGCAAGCACAAGGGGCTTCAATACGTTGTGGCACGGTGTGGAGACCATGCACGATGACCAACCAAAGTAGGCATATGTCACTGACCATGACCAAATAATGTCACTAAGTGTGGTAAACTTTGACAACTCACAACACGAGTCACAAATGGTCAGGGTGGAAGGTAATGGTTTGTGAATACTAGTTATCTACTAGAAAGTACAAGTACCCTCAATATGTAGTGGCAAAATGTGGCTTCAATGCACAGTGACCAACCAAAGTATGCAGATGTCACGGAAGATGACGAAAGAATTTCACTTCATGTGGTCACCGTTGAAAACGCATAACACGAGTCAGAGGGGAAAACAATGGGTTGGCAACACTAGTTATCAACTAGGAAGTACAAAGACCTTCAACAAGCAGTGGCACGGTATGGCTAGCGTGCACAGTGACCAACCAAAGGATGCATACGTCACTGACTATGACCGAATAATTCCACTATGTGTGGTCAACATTGACAACTCATAACACGAGTCACAAATGAACAGAGGAAGAGACAATGATTTGGGAAGCCTATGTATTGACTGGAAAGGACAGATAACTTCAATACGTAGTGGCACGGCGTGGCTAATATGCACACCAAACAACCAAACTAGGCATATGTCACTGATCACGACCACATGATTTCAATATGGGTGGTCAACGTTGACCAACCATAACACAAGTCACAAACGGTCAGGACAGGAAACAATGCTATGGGAATATCGGGTCTCAACTACCAAGTACACCGACCTTCAGTCAGTAGTAGCACTGTGTGGCTACCATGCACAAAGACCNGACCGACCAAAGTAGGCATATGTACTGCCTTTGACCAAAGAAATCCGCTGTGTGTGATCAACGTTGAAAACTCATAATACGAGTCTCAAATGGTCAGAGGGGGCAACAATGGTTTGGGAACACCAGGTATCACATAGCAAGCACAAGGGGCTTCAATACGTTGTGGCACGGTGTGGAGACCATGCACGATGACCAACCAAAGTAGGCATATGTCGCTGACCATGACCAAATAATGTCACTAAGTGTGGTAAACTTTGACAACTCACAACACGAGTCACGAATGGTCAGGGTAGAAGGTAATGGTTTGTGAATACTAGTTATCTACTAGAAAGTACAAATACCTTCAATATGTAGTGCCACAATGTGGCTTCAATGCACAGTGACCAACCAAAGTATGCATATGTCACTGAACATGACAAAATAATTTCTCTTCATGTGGTCAACGTTGAAAACGCATAACATGAGTCACAAATGGTCAGAGGGGAAAACAATGGATTGGAAACACTAGTTATGAACTAGGAAGTAAAGAGACCTTGAACAAGCAGTGGCACGGTATGGCTAGCGTGCACAGTGACCAACCAAAGGATGCATACGTCACTGAATACGACCGAATAAGTCCACTATGTGTGGTCAACATTGCCAACTCATAACACGAGTCACAAATGGTCAGAGGGAGAGAAAATGGTTTGGGCAGCTTATGTATTGACTAGGAAGGACAAAGAACTTCAATACGTAGTGGCACGGTGTGGCTTATATGCACACCAAAGAACCAAACTAGGCATATGTCACTGATCATGACCACATCATTTAAATATGGGTGGTCAACATTGACCAACCATAATAGGAGTCACAGACGGTCAGGACAGGAAACAATGCTATGGGAATATCGGTCCTCAACTACCAAGTACAACAACCTTCATTCAGTAGTAGCACATTGTGGCTGCCATGCACAATGACCGACCAAAGTAGGCATATGTACAGCCTTTGACCAAAGAAACCCGCTCTCTATGGTCAACGTTGACAACTCATAATACAAGTCACAAATGGTCAGAGGGGGAAACAATGGTTTGGGAACACGAAGTATCACATAGCAAGCACAAGGGGCTTTAATACATCGTGGCACGGTGTGGAGACCATGCACAATGACCAACCAAAGTAGGCATATGTCACTGCCCATGACCAAAGAATATCACTACGTGTGGTAAACTTTGACAACTCACAACACGAGTCACAAATGGTCAGGGTGGAAGGTAATGGTTTGTGAATACTAGTTATCTACAAGCAAGTACAAATACCTTCAATATGTAGTGGCACAATGTGGCTTCAATGCACAGTGACCAACCAACGTATGCATGTGTCACTAACCATGACAAAAAAAAATTACTTCATGTGGTCAACGTTGAAAATGCATAACACGAGTCACAAATGGTCATAGGGGAAAACAATGGAATGGGAAGCCTATGTATTGGCTATAAAGGACAAAGAACTTCAATACGCAGTGGCACGGTGTGGCTAATATGCACACCAAGCAATCAAACTAGGCATATGTCACTGATCATGACCAGAGAAGTTCAATATGGGTGGTCAACATTGACAAACCATAACACGAGTCACAAACGGTGAGGAAAGGAAACAATGCGATGGGAATATCGGTTCTCAACTACCAAGTACAACGACCTTCAGTCAGTAGTAGCACGGTGTGGCTACCATGCACAACGACCGACCAAAGTAGGCATATGTACTGCCTTTGACCAAAGAAATCCGCTGTGTATGGTCAATGTTGACAACTCATAATACGAGTCACAAATGGTCAGAGGGGGAAACAATGGGTTGGGAACACAAAGTATCACATAGCAAGCACAAGGGGCCTCAATACGTTGTGGCACGGTGTGGGGACCATGCACGATGACCAGCCAAAGTAGGCATGTGTCACTGACCATGACCAAATAATGTCACTAAGTGTGGTAAACTTTGACAACTCACAACACGAGTCACAAATGGTCAGGGTGGAAGGTAATGGTTTGTGAATACTAGTTATCTATTAGCAAGTAAAAATACCTTCAATATGTAGTGGCACAATTTGGCTTCAGTGCACGGTGACCACCCAAAGCATGCATGCGTTACTAACCATGACGAACAAACTTCACTTCATGTGGTGAATGTTGAAAACGCATAACACGAGTCACAAATGGTCAGAAGGGGAAACAATGGATTGGGGACACTAGTTATCAACTAGCAAGTACAAAGACCTTAAACAAGCAGTGGCACGGTATGGCTAGCGTGCACAGTGACCAACCAAAGGATGCATACATCACTGTGTGTGGTCAACATTGACAACTCATAAAGCCAGTCCCAAATGGTCAGATGGAGAGACAATGGTTTGGGAAGCATATGTCTTGACTAGAAAGGACAAAGAACTTCAATACGTAGTGGCACGGTGTGGCTACTATGCACACCAAACAATAAAACTTGGCATATGTCACCGATCATGACCACAGAATTTCAATATGGGTGATCAACGTTGACTAACCATAACACGAGTCACAAACTGTTGGAAGATGAAACAATGCTATGAGAATATCGGTTCTCAACTACCAAGGACAATGACCTTCAGTCAGTAGTAGCAACATGTGCCTACCATGCACAATGACCGACCAAAGTAGGCATATGTACTGCCTTTGACCAGAGAAATCCGCTGTGTGTGGTCAACGTTGACAACTCATAATATGAGTCACAAATGGTCAGGGTGGAAGGTAATGGTTTGTGAATACTAGTTATCTACTAGAAAGTACAAATACCTTTAATTTGTAGTGGCACAATGTGGCTTCAATGCACAGTGACCAACGAAAGTATGCATATGTCACTAAACATGACGAAAGAATTTCACTTCATGTGGTCAACGTTGAAAACGCATAACACGAGTCGCAAATGGTCAGAGGTGAAAACAATGGATTCGGAACACTAGTTATCAACTAGGAAGTACAAAGACCTTCAACAAGCATTGGCACTGTATGGCTAGCGTGCACAGTGACCAACCAAAGGATGCATACGTCACTGACTACGACCGAATAAGTCCACTATGTGTGGTCAACATTGACAACTCATAACACGAGTCACAAATGGTCAGAGGAAGAGACAATGGTTTGGGAAGCCAATGTATTGACTAGAAAGGACAAAGAACTTCAATACGTAGTGGCACGTTGTGGCTAATATGCACACCAAACAACCAAACTAGGCATATGCTACTGGTCATGACCACATGATTTCAATATGGGTGGTCAATGTTGACCAACCATAACACGAGTCACAAACGGTCAGGGCAGGAAACAATGCTATGGGAATATCTGATCTCAACTACCAAGTACAACGACCTTGAGTCAGTAGTAGCACGGTGTGGCTACCATGCACAATGACCAACCAAAGTAGGCATATGTACTGCATTTGACCAAAGAAATCCGCTGTGTGTGGTCAATGTTGACAACTCACAATACGAGTCACAAATGGTCAGAGGGGGAAACAATGGTTTGGGAACACCAAGTATCAAATAGCAAGCATAAGGGGCTTCAATATGGTGTTGCACGGTGTGGAGACAATGCACGATGACCAACCAAAGTAGGCATACGTTGCTGACCATGACCAAGTAATGTCACAAAGTGTCGTAAACTTTGACAACTCACAACACGAGTCACAAATGGTCAGGGTGGAAGGAAATGGTTTGTGAATACTAGTTATCTACAAGCAAGTACAAATACCTTCAATATGTAGTGGCACACTGTGGATTCGATGCACAGTGACCAACCAAAGTATGCACATGTCACTAACCATGACGAAGAAATTTCACTTCATGTGGTCAACGTTGAAAACGCATAATATGAATCACAAATGGTCAGAGGGGAAAACAATGGATTTGGACAACATATGAACATCATGTGAGTTGGCTCACTGCTTATAGAGTTGGATTGAGGAGCGATAGGTCCTGGGTTTGATTCCTCGTATGCGCAATATAGAATAGGCTTGCGACCTGGGGGGGGTGGGGGGGGGACGCGGCCGTGTTGTGCTACCTCAACTCGACCTTCGAGCCTAAGCCGTGGGGGGGGGTAGGGGGGTGTCATAATGCGGTTGGAAATCTGTCCTCCAGGTTGTCCACATAACATCCCTCTAGGGTGGAGGGAGGAAGTATTCCAGTGAAGGCACCTACGCGTAACAAGTAAACAAATACCGACCTGGTGTCAAAGGGGGAAACCTTTTGCTATTTATTGACTAGCAAGTGCAAATACTCTCAACAAGTAGTGGAACGGTGTGGCTTCCATGTACAATGACCAACCATATTAGGCATGTACCACTTACCATGACCAAATAATGTCACTAAGTGTGGTAAACTTTGACAACTCACAACACGAGTCACAAATGGTCATAGGGGAAAACAATGGGTTGGGAACACTAGTTATCAACTAGCAAAGACAAGGACCTTCAACAAGCAGTGGCACGGTATGGCTAGCGTGCACAGTGACCGACCAAAGGATGCATACGTCACTGACTACGACCGGATAAGTCCACTATGTGTAGTCAACATTGACAACTCATAACACGAGTTACAAATGGTCAGAGGGAGAGACATTGGTTTGGTAAGCCTATGTATTGGCTAGAAAGGACAAAGAACTTCAATACGTAGTGGTACGGTGTGGCTAATATGCACATATGCATTATTATGCATTATTTGCATTATTTCAATATGGGTGGTCAAGGCTGACCAACCATATCACGAGTCACAAACAGTCAGGAGAGGAAACAATGCTGTGAGAACATCGGTTCTCTACTACCAAGTAGAATGAACTTCAGTCAGTAGTAGCACGGTGTGGCTACCATGCACAATGACCAACCAAAGTAGGCATATGTACATCCTTTGACCAAAGAAATCCACTGTGTGTGGTCAACGTTGAGAACTTATAATACAAGTCACAAATGGTCAGAGGGGGAAACAATGGTTTGGGAATACCACGAATCACATAGCAAGCACAAGGGGCTTCAATACGTTATGGCACGGTGTGAAGACCATGCACGATGACCAACCAAAGTAGGCATATGTCACTGACCATGACCAAATAATGTCACTAAGTGTGGTAAACTTTGACAACTCACAACACGAGTCACAAATGGTCAGGGTGGAAGGTAATGGTTTGTGAANAATGTGGCTTCAATGCACAGTGACCAACCAAATGATACATATGTCACTGAACATGACGAAAGAATTTCACTTCATGTGGTCAACATTGAAAACGCATAACACGAGTCACAAATGGTCAGAGGGGAAAACAATGGATTGGGAACACTAGTTATCAACTAGGAAGTACAAAGACCTTCAACAAGCAGTGGCAATGTATGGCTAGCGTGCACAGTGACCAACCAAAGGATGCATACGTCACTGACTATGACCGAATAAGTCCACTATGTGTAGTCAACATTGACAGCTCATAACACGAGTCACAAATGGTCAGAGGGAAAGACAATGGTTTGGGAAGCCTATGTATTGACTACAAAGGACAAAGAACTTCAATACGTAGTGGCACGGTGTGGCTAATATGCACACCAAACAACCAAACTAGGCATATTTCACTGATCATGACCACATGATTTCAATATGGGTGGTCAACGTTGACCAACCAGAACACGAGTCACAAATGGTCAGGACAGGAAACAATGCTATGGGAATATCGGTTCTCAACTACCAAGTACAACGACCTTCAGTCAGTAGTAGCACGGTGTGGCTACCATGGACAATGACTGACCAAAGTAGGCATATGTACTGCCTTTGACCAAAGAAATCCGCTGTGTGTGGTCAACGTTGACAACTCATAATACGAGTCACAAATGATCGGAGGGGGGAAACAATGGTTTGGGAACACCAAGTAACACATAGCAAGCACAAGGGGCTTCAATACGCTGTGGCACGGTGTGGAGACCATGCACAATGACAAACAAAAGTATGCATATGTCGCTGAAAATGACCAAATAATGTCACTAAGTGTGGTAAACTTTGACAACTCACTACACGAGTCACAAATGGTCAGGGTGGAAGGTAATGGTTTGTGAATACTAGTTATCTAATAGCAAGTACAAATACCTTTAATATGTAGTGGCACAGTGTGGCTTCAATGCACAGTGACCAACCAAAGTAAGCATATGTCACTAACCATGACCAACAAATTTCACTTCATGTGGTCAATGTTGAAAACACATAACAGGAGTCACAAATGGTCGGAGGGAAAATAATGGGTTGGGAACACTAGTTATCAACTAGCAAGTACAAGGACCTTCAACAAGCAGTGGCACAGTATTGCTACTGTGCACAGTGACCAACCAAAGGATGCATACGTCACTGACTACAACCAGATAAGTCCACTATGTGTGGTCGACATTGACAACTCATAACACGAGTTACAAATGGTCAGAGGGAGAGACAATGGTTTGGAAAGCCTATGTATTGGCTATAAAGGACAAAGAACTCCAATACGTAGTGGCACGGTGTGGCTAATATGCACACAAAGCAATCAAACAAGGCATATGTCACTCATCATTATCACAGAGTTTCAATATGGGTGGTCAACGTTGACCAACCATATCACGAATCACAAACAGTCAGGAGAGGAAACAATGCTATGAGAACATCGGTTCTCAACTACCAAGTAGAACGACCTTCAGTCAGTAGTAGCACGGTGTGGCTACCATGCACACTGACCGTCCAAAGTAGGCATATGTACTGCCTTTGACCAAAGAAATCCGCTGTGTGTGGTCCACGTTGACAACTCATAATACGAGTCACAAATGGTCAGAGGGAGAAACAATGGTTTGGGAACACCACGAATCATATAGCAAGCACAAGGGGCTTCAATACGTTGTGGCATGGTGTGCAGACCATGCACGATGACCAACCAAAGTAGGCATATATCACTGACCATGAACAGATAATGTCACTAAGTGTGGTAAACTTTGACAACTCACAACACGAGTAATGAATGGTCAGGGTGGAAGGTAATGGTTTGTGAATACTAGTTATCTACTAGAAAGTACAAATACCTTTAATATGTAGTGGCACAATGTGGCTTCAATGCATAGTGACCAACCAAAGTATGCAATTGTCACTGAACATGACAAAAGCATTTCACTTCATGTGGTCAACGTTGAAAACGCATAACACAAGTCACAAATTGTCAGAGGGGAAAACAATGGATTGGGAAAACTAGTTGTTAACTAGGAAGTACAAAGACCTTCAACAAACAGTGGCACGGTATGGCTAGCGGCACAGTGACCAACCAAAGGATGCATACGTAACTGACTACAACCGAATAAGTCCACTATGTGTGGTCAACATTGACAACTCATAACACGAGTCACAAATGGTCAGAGGGAGAGACAATGGTTTGGGAAGCCTATGTATTGACTAGAAATGATGAAGAACTTCAATACGTAGTGGCACAGTGTGGCTAATATGCACACCAAACAACCAAACTAGGCATATGTCACTGATCATGACCACGTAACTTCAATATGGGTGGTCAAAGTTGACCAGCCATAACACGAGTCACAAACGGTCAGGACAGGAATCAATGCTATGGGAATATCTGTTCTCAACTACCAAGTACAACGACCTTCAGTCAGTAGTAGCACGGTGTGGCTACCATGCACAATGGCCGACCAAAGTAGGCATATGTACTGCCTTTGACCAAAGAAATCCGCTGTGTGTGGTCAACGTTGACAACTCACAATACGAGTCACAAATGGTAAGAGGGGGAAACAATGGTTTGGGAACACCAAGTATCACATAGCAAGCACAAGGGGCTTCAATATGTTGTGGCACGATGTGGAGACCATGCACGATGACCAACCAATGTAGGCATATGTCGCTGACCATGACCAAGTAATGTCACTCTGTGTGGTAAACTTTGACAACTCACAACACGAGTCACAAATGGTCAGGGTGGAAGGTAATGGTTTGTGAATACTAGTTATCTACAAGCAAGGACAAATACCTTCAATATGTAGTGGCGAAATGTGGCTTCGATGCACAGTGACCAACCAAAGTATGCATATGTCACTAACCATGACGAACAAATTTCACTTCATGTGGTCAACGTTGAAAACGCATAACACGAGTCACAAATGGTCAGAGGGGAAAACAGTGGATTGGGGACACTAGTTATCGACTAGCAAGTACAAAGACCTTCAACAAGCAGTGGCACGGTATGGCTAGCGTGCACTGTGACCAACCAAAGGATGCATACGTCACTGACTACGACCGAATAAGTCCACTATGTGTGGTCAACATTGACAACTCATAACACGAGTCACAAATGGTCAGGGTGGAAGGTAATGGTTTGTGAATACTAGTTATCTACTAGCAAGGACAAATACCTTCAATATGTAGTAGCACAATGTGGCCTCAATGCACAGTGACCAACGAAAGTATGCATATGTCACTAACCATGACGAACAAATCTCACTTCATGTGGTCAATGTAGAAAACGCATAACACGAGTCACAAATGGTCAGGGTGGAAGGTAATGGTTTGTGAATACTAGTTATCTACTAGCAAGGACAAATACCTTCAATATGTAGTGGCACAATGTGGCCTCAATGCACAGTGACCAACCAAAGTATGCATATGTCACTAACCATGATGAACAAATTTCACTTCATGTGGTCAATGTTGAGAACGCATAACACGAGTCACAAATGGTCAGAGGGGAAAACAATGGATTGGGGACACTAGTTATCGACTAGCAAGTACAAAGACCTTAAACAGGCAGTGGCACGGTATGGTTAGCGTGCACAATGACCAACCAAAGGGTGCATACGTCACTGACTACGACCGAATAAGTCCACTATGTGTGGTCAACATTGACAACTCATAACGCCAGTCCCAAATGGTCAGATGGAGAGACAATGGTTTGGGAAGCATATGTATTTACTAGAAAGGACAAAGAACTTCAATACGTAGTGGCACGGTGTGGCTAATATGCACACCAAATAATCAAACTTGGCATATGTCACTGATCATGACCACAGAATTTCAATATGGGTGGTCAACGTTGACCAACCATAACACGAGTCACAAACGGTAAGAAGAGGAAACAATGCTATGAGAATATGTATTCTCAACTACCAAGTGCAATGACCTTCAGTCAGTAGTAGCACGGTGTGCCTACCATGCACAATGACCGCCCAAAGTAGGCATATGTACTGCCTTTGACTAGAGAAATCCGCTGTGTGTGGTCAATGTTGACAACTCATAATACAAGTCACAAATGGCCAGATGGGGAAACAATGGTTT